>JXPE01030173.1:4645-17890 GCA_001015215.1 Holcocephala fusca
GAAGAATGATATTAATGATTGTTATTTTAGACCAGATGCTTTGAATAAAAACCAAAACTTGGAATTTGAACGAAATAAAGAGAGGTTTACTTTTTTAAAAGTAAGTTTAGAATATTCACATTTCTATAATATAATTTTAAAACATTTTTTTTTAGTGGGGTGCTAAAGCTTTCAATAACATGTTAATCGTACCACCTGGATCTGGAATAGTTCATCAAGTAAATCTGGAATATTTGGGACGAGTAGTATTTGAAGAGCAACAACTAGATGGAAGTAAGATATTATATCCTGATAGTGTTGTTGGTACTGATTCACATACAACCATGATAAATGGACTTGGTGTTTTAGGTTGGGGAGTAGGCGGTAAATTAAACATTAGATATTTAATTGTTATGTTCTAATATATCAGTTGATATTGTAATAATATATTGAAGGTATTGAAGCAGAAGCTGTTATGTTGGGGCAATCAATTTCTATGCTGTTACCTGAAGTAATTGGATATAAATTAGTAGGAAAACTAAATTCCTTGGTAACATCAACTGATTTAGTGTTAACAATCACTAAACATTTGCGTCAGCTGGGTGTTGTAGGAAAATTTGTTGAATTCTTTGGTTCAGGTGTGAGTGAACTTAGTATTGCCGACAGAGCCACAATAAGCAATATGTGCCCTGAATATGGCGCAACTGTTGGCTATTTTCCTATTGATGCAAACTCTTTACAATATTTAAGACAAACAAGTATGTAAATTTTTTTTTCCGAATAAATTTAACAATGAAGCTACATAAGATTTTACCAACAGACAGATCAGAGAAGAAAATTAAGGTGATTAAAAAATATCTTGAGGTCACACATCAACTTCGAGATTATTCAAATCCATCACAAGATCCGAATTACACTCAGGTTAATATTAAAAATTATGAATTCAAATTTTATATGAAAATAAATGTTTGTTTTGTAGATTGTTACTTTGGATTTATCAACAGTTGTAACTTCAGTTTCAGGGCCAAAGCGGCCACATGATCGAGTTTCTGTTGTTGATATGCTTCAAGATTTTCGGTCTTGCCTTACAAATAAGGTATGTTTTAATAGAAAGCAAAAAAAAATATTTTTACCACAAAGAATTCAATTTAACATGTTTTTATGTATAGTTTTTAAGAACAAATACATAAATATTTCTTGATGATATGCTTATGAATTATGAGATAAACAATGCCCAGTGATGGAAAGCAATTTTATACATCAACTGAACAACGTTTATCCCATAATTTCTTCGTACTCATGAAGAAGGTTTCTACTGAAATATAAAGTACAATCACTGTGATATGCAATTTAAAACGCATCTCACATTGATAGTTCCTTTCACCTCAGCAGAATAGTTCTTTATTCACTTTGGATTCAATTTAAGTTGATTAGAAAAGAAGCCATCTGGAAGAAACAGTAACTGTGATATGCAGAAAATATCCAAATCACCATTACTATTTCCTTAGATAACCCAATATAAGTTTATATAAGCAATAAATCCTTTTTTGCACTTAACTTGTGAACAAATAGTACAACGAGCTTCATTGATGGTCTAGCTTTATGACAGAAAAAATCACAAAAGTTAGAACACCAAAGAAGTTAATTGCCTACATAAGTCGTTTGACAAAAGTGACTACAAAGAAGACATCTTCAAAATGCAAGAAACGACTGTTCGGTCTAGTCACCCTATTATTTGTCAGCGACTAACCCGACAATCGTCTCGAATTTTGAAATAATTAGTACTATACTAAGCCCGGTTACATTCACTGTTCACTAAAAATGCGCGACTAATTCTTGTAATATGTAGAACTTCTGATTATATATGTACGCATCAGTAATTGTATAATTGTGGAAGGGAATTGTTCGAAGAGCATTTTTGATTGGCATATTTCTTTATTGGAAACAACAATTCAGCGTAACTTAATTTACCAGTGCACAGCAAATCCCTTGAGTAATAAAGAACAGATATCGGAAATGTGTTCATTGCAATTTGGTGTAACATATTGCAAACAATCAACATTGAGTGCCGTGCCGTCCACAAAAATGCTTTTCAGGTGGGTTTCAACATAATCAGAAAAACAGAAAATGCTGAGCTCACGAGAATTTATCGTACATTCTGGTCAGTTATTTAGGACAACATATTATTGCAATTTTTATTTCGGAAATAGAAATAAATTAACTTTTCAAAGCACAAATTTTTAAAAATCTATAACAATATTTTGAAATGAATTACACTAAGAACTTAGCTGTTTATGTAATTTGAATATTTCACAACAAAGTGATTGCATATTTACGATATGAAGCGACTTTCCTGTGTCAGGTGTGATATTTCTCCACCTTTTCTTAAACAACGTCTTATAAAAAAGAGAAGAAGATAAGAATGCATGTCAATTTGATTAGTTATTTATTGCCAGCATAAATCAAAGATCTTGTTTTTTTCTTTTACTTCAATTGTAATTAAAAAAATCTTTTTCTTTACTGAATCTGATAGGAAAGTTTAATATTTCGTCATAGATATAAAGCCATTTTCAGGTAATTTTCATTACCTTAAAATTATAAACTGAAACTGAAACTGAACTGAACTGAAATATGACCTTAAATTTCTTCTAGTTGAAGTCATACTTTTTTTTCCAAATACGAAAATAAGAAAATATTTTTGCTTATTTAGTACTCCAATTTCAATAATTTGAAATTAACTGAGGAGAAAATGAGAAATTTATAAAAAATATGTTGATTCATATGCAGAGTTTAAGTTTGATAAGAAATATGCTGTTTTTTTTCAGACAAAACGAGAATGAATATAAATTCTATACAAACAAAATTAGTCTTGAAAGGAGAGTTAAAAGATGTGTTAATTATGAAAAAGATTTCAACCAATATAAACATTAAATTAAATAAGAATATCCAACCGCTTTAAGTATAAAAGTAATAGTAATAAAAAGTAATAAAAAAATTAGTTGCTTATGACGACAATTAACGAATGTAATTAGAAAAACAATACAACTAAATCTTATTTTAATTAATTTAGGTAGAAATTTCATAAAATGTTAAATGCGTTTAATTGATAATTTTATCAAATATATCTTTTGGTTTTTAATTGTTTTGAGATGTTCCTCCTTAACAGTAATATTAAACCCCGTCCGAAAGCCATGAATTTATTTAAAATTAATTTTGTAGTTGTATAACTGAAGGTAAAGGCCATCTAAATGGATGCTATTAGCAATCATGTTTTTGCTCTTACTTTAATGAGATTCAGCTACTTATTGAAAACTTAATTTATTTAATTTGTGGAGAGTTTTACTTGGGATGATAAATTCCTGAAATTATTTTAGAATTCTGTAACTGGTATTTAACTGGTATTTAACCACCAGTACTAGAGATCTCTGAAATATTAGTTAGTTAGTTAGTTAAAATTGAACCTTAAATTGAAATTTTGTTTGTTTTTTACGCACACAACATTCATTGCTATTAAGAAGCGATTACAGCAATTTAAAAAAATAATACTTTACTTGTTTAGCACGAAGAAAATATTCGGTCTAAAGAAAATTTGCTTAACTTGAAGAAAATTTTTTTATCACATGTAAAGCAACGTTAATATAATGCCCATCATGGCACTTTTAGTCGATATTCATGGCTTTGTGTCGTAAAAAATATATACGTGTATTTTAAAAATTATCAGTCATTTATTTATCTTGCAAAATTGATTAAAATATGGTAATCGATTTTCGATACCCGGCATCAAGAGATTTCTTTAGAAGCGGATGTTTGACTTTATACTACTCATTGGATTCCATTCCAACTCGGGATTTTAGGGCCATATCCTTATTCATATTGAAGCCTTCTTTTAGTCCTGTTTAACCGTTTGAGTGCCAAGGAACGGTTTATTTCTCTGGTCTAGATCGATATATTACTCGTTGGCACTAAAAGGGTTAAATTTATATAATTTGCCATATTAAAAACTCTTTTAATTTACACATTTTATCTTTTATTATTGAATGAATAAATTCAAAGTTAAAATTTTTAATGTTTCTCTGAATTTATGCAATTTGTATATTTTATTATCCGCAGATTGGCTTCAAGGGCTACGATATTTCTCCTGATGGTTTAAATGCATCAGGATCGTTTACTTGGGATGATGGAAAAACATACACTATTACGCACGGGTCTGTTATTATTGCTGCTATTACATCATGCACAAATACCAGTAATCCATCAGTTATGTTGGGAGCTGGTCTATTAGCTAAGAATGCCGTTGAAAAAGGCCTTACTGTTGCTCCTTATATAAAAACAAGTCTTTCGCCTGGTTCAGGTGTAGTTACATATTATTTAAATGCATCGGGAGTGATACCATCTTTAAAAAAATTAGGATTTGATATTGTTGGATATGGGTGTATGACATGTATCGGTAATTCGGGTCCATTAGAAGAAAATATTGTAAATACAATAGAAAAGAACGGCTTGGTATGTTGTGGAGTCTTATCAGGAAATAGAAATTTCGAAGGTCGCATTCATCCAAATACAAGAGCAAATTATTTGGCTAGCCCTTTACTTGTTATCGCATATGCTATCGCAGGCCGAGTGGATATAGATTTTGAAAAGGATCCATTAGGAATTAGTGATACGGGAGATAAAGTATATTTGCGTGATATTTGGCCATCAAGAGCTGAAATACAAAGTGTAGAACAAGAACATGTCATTCCTGCAATGTATCAGGAAGTTTATAGTTAGTTAGAATACTATTTTTTTTTTTAATTAAATATAAATAGAATTTAAATTTCAGGTAAAATTGAATTGGGATCACCTTCTTGGCAGCAACTTAATGCACCAGAAGGCAAACTTTATCCATGGAGTGGAGAGTCTACGTATATAAAGAGACCACCTTTCTTTGATGGAATGACTAAAAATCTTCCTGCAATAAATCCTATCATTGAGGCTCGTTGTTTACTCCTTCTGGGGGACTCTGTAACTACTGACCATATTTCACCTGCTGGATCTATAGCGCGAAATAGTCCAGCTGCAAGATATCTATCAGCACGTGGACTTACAGCTAAAGATTTTAATTCATATGGGTCAAGGAGAGGAAACGATGCCATTATGGCAAGGGGAACATTTGCTAACATTCGAATCTATAACAAATTATTGAACAAACCCGGCCCAAGAACTATTCATATTCCAAGCAGTGAAGAGATGGATATTTTTGATTGTGCTGAAAGGTAAGCAAACAATTATATTTGAATATTTCTTAATGTTTGCATTATTTCCGAGTTTTGACAGAAAAATCAACGTAAAAAAAAGAAAAAACCTTTATTTGAAAATTATTTGAAGCTACAAGAAAAATTTTAATTGAATTTTGCCTTCTTATCTTAGGTTAGAGTGCAGTAATAATTGTTCTACTGCTAGGCGAAATACAGAATTCTTAATAATGTAAATCATTTTTATAATAGTATACATCATTTTTAATAGACCTCATCCTTTTACTTTTAGAAGTAAAATTCGTGCAATGTGGATATGAAATAGTTTAGTTTTTTTAAACTTTGTCTATGTGAATTTTGTTTTTTTTTTTTATAAATTGAATTTATACTATTTCAAAATACTAAAACTTAATCATCAAAATAAAAACAATCTCAATTTCAGGTACAAAGAGGAAGGTACTCCTATGATTGTTATTGTTGGCAAAGATTATGGAAGCGGGTCCAGTCGTGATTGGGCAGCAAAAGGTCCATTTTTGCTTGGAATCCGAGCTGTTATTGCAGAATCATATGAACGAATTCATCGATCAAATTTAGTGGGAATGGGCATTATTCCACTTCAATTTCTCCCTGGACAAAATGCAGAAACTTTAAGTTTATCGGGTAAAGAAATATTCAACATAACAATTCCAAAAACTCTAAAACCTGGCCAAGCAATTACTGTTCAAGTAAGTTGATATTATTAAATTACTTAATACAAAATCGGGATAAAAAAAAAACAATATTTTTTTAGGCTGATGGAAAGAAATTTGATACAATTCTACGATTTGATACAGAGGTCGATGTTACTTACTTTAAGAACGGTGGAATTCTAAATTATATGATAAGGAAAATGTTAGATTAAGCGTTGATACATTTTTCAATTTTTAATGGGTATGGGATTATAAATGTTCTTTTTAAAAATTCATGTTTTTATATTTTTTTCTTTTTTTTATATATGTTATTGTTGCTGTTCGGAAAAACTCTATATACAAACTTTTTACAAATTGTACGAATTAAGAACAAGTACTTTTAGTTAAAATATTTTGTATCACATTTAAAAAATAAATAACTTCTTATTATTAGAAACTCATATAAAAGAAACCCAAGTTCAATGCATAAAAACAATTCTTTATAGTAAATAAAATCAATAGCGCTTCCGTTGAACGGAAAAAAAACAACAAATGTGAATTTATACTAAATGAATGCTACAGCTAGTATTGACTATAGTATTTGCGAGAAAGTAAATAACAATAGCGCGTATAAATGAACTTAGTGTGAAGTAACAAAGTTCTATTTTTTGTTTTTTTTTTGTAATTTTTTATAACCGCGATACAAATTTTACATTTCTTTGGCTTACAATTTAAAATTTAAATTTAAAATCATTTATCGATGTTATGGGATTAACTCTACGTAAAGGTAAATGCTTTTTGTGCATGTCGCCGTTGCGATCACCACTTAATCAAATGTTTGTACTCTTCCTTTACTGAAATTCGCTTAATCGTTTCATACCCGAGAATTATGCTAAAAGAAAACGCTGCTGACTGAACAAGACGAGCCGACAATCCCTTAAAAAATATATTAATTTTCTCTTCTCTCCAAAGCTGTTGGAATGCAACCTTCATGGAATTTATACGCTGTACCTATAAAAAAATAATATTTTCTGTTATTAATAAGAAAGAGAACTAATTTTCATAATTACTAGTAATCTGCTATGACAATCTGGCATAAAAAACAATTTCGTGACAATATAAATAAATCTTTTAAAGACAAAAAATTTATAATGGATAGAAATAGCATTAGTTTCCGTTTAAGACAAAAAACTTCAACAGTGATGTTTCCAAAAACAAATTACATTTCAACCCCAAAATTATATTGTGCATTAAATATTTCTTTGAAAGTTTTTGATGCTCTTTCGAACCCACTAGCTTCCTATTCATTTATACATTCTTGGTGCATCATCGAAATATTACATTTACTACATTCAACTGGATTCCACGTTAAGCTTTACCAACTCTAAATTCTCTGAGATTAATTGTAATTTACTTGAGATGTATTCTTAAATATAGCAGCTTATTATTGTGTATTTTTCAACAAAAAATCAACCATAACATTTATATTTTATAGCTTTTCTAATACTGGAAAAATTGATTCTAAATGCTTTCATTTTACAGAATTAAACCATTTAATATCGATAATAAGATAACAGTATTTTTTGGTATACAATAAAAATATGGTCTATAGATTATTTGCCACTGCTAAAGTTGCAATAATTGTCTTAATTTTGAGAACATGCAGCAAAGAGGTGCTTCAACTTTTATTAAATTAAAACTCTTCCAAATTATATAATTTTAAAAGTTAAATAATTCTTAGATTTTCATGTTATTATGAATTCAAATAAGTATTTTCAGATATTTTACTAGATATGCCATTTATCTTTTTATGTATGTGATGGATTCAAATATCAATATTTTTGTTAAAACCCACTTCTTAATAACAATATATTACCTCTTCTATTATTTAAAAAAAATTGTTTCAATTCAATTCATAATTTTTGTGATTTAAATCTTTCTTAAACATAATTAGTTAATTATTGGAAACGACAATCATTAGCGCTGAAATTTCATCGAAAATAATGATTCTTTAAAGTCACTTGCATTCGATATTATAATAAATTATACATTTATAGTTCCTTAATAATTTCCACAAGCCAGAAATCAGTTTTAATTGCTTACCTGAAGTCGAGCTCTAATGATATCTAGTGGATTTGTTATTATTGTAGTAGTAAAACCGCCAACTGTTCCGGCAATGCACTGAATAAACAAGTGTGATACCCACGGTGGACACAATCGACATAATTCATCTAAAATAAAGTAAAGTAACATTCAACTAGATAGTCTAAAATCATAAATAAACCTTGATATAAATGATAAAAAGTCCACCACATGGCTGAATTAGGAACATAAGTCAATAAGCTCGCTGTGTAGCCTCTATAAAAACCTCTAAAACCATCTCTTCTATATATTTCTCTAGATATATCTAAGCACACGGCCAATTTTCTCGTATGTGGTTCAAACTTAATACCTAAGGGATTGACTTCTCCTTTTCCTTGTGCACCCATTCCTAATACCATAACATGCTGTGAGATTACATCAAACGGAACAATTATCGTTTGGCCAACTAATGAAGCACACCCGCCTCCAACAAAGGCTTTTACACGTTGACCAGCGTCGACCCTGGACAGTAAATGTCTCACACCTTCATAAGTGCTAATATAAAACACACCAGACACAATTTGTACTGAAGATATCCAGAACCCTCGATATAGTCCTGAGAAACCTTCAGCCTTATAAATTTTTATGCCTGCATCTAATAATCCAGAATATATGTCACTTTTATATTGCACCTAAAATTTATTTTGATCTTTCATAAATTTCAAAACAAAAAAAAGTGGTTTTTTTTTATCTTAATCATACTTGAAGTTGGGTTTTTATAACAGTTAAAGGATACAAGGCGCATCGTACTGTAAAAGAACTTAACATTGAAAGCGGGAAAAATTTCCTTTTGTCCATCATATCCCATTCTATAGTTTTTATGTAAGTATTTGGTACCATTTTAACTGATAATCTTTCCGGCAAATGTATCTTTTCTAGGCAAAGGTCATCCTTTGATTTTGCAGATACAAAAATCTTTTTTCCAAGCGTGCCAGCAAATCTTGTCAAATCCCGTTGACTGCAACATAACTATTGGCACAACTGAGAGGAAAAAAGTTTCAACTGTGAATAAATTTTCTAATCCACCTCGAATCAAAAAAAAATTTATGAAGTTTCAAAAATGATAAGGAAAATTACACAAAACATAATTTCCTACCTCATTTCATTATATAATCAAAAAGCATTGCGCTTTACATCTAATTAAAAATTCAATGCAATTCCACAATGCACAATTTTCATTATATGAGATGTGAGTTTTAAATTAACTTACCACCATTGATTTAGCTAGCAAGATCTAAAAAATCTACGAAAAATTTTACCGGATATTTGCAGCACCAAGATTTTAGCGATTTGTTGAAATTTTGACATTTTAATTGAATTGTCAAAATAAATCAAACATTCGAACTCGATGTCATCTTCTTCTTCGTCAAAGCTGCGCGTTTTCGAATTTTCATATAAAGTAAAAACAAGTAAAGTAAAATGTATTTCGGTTTTATTTTTAATTAACAGGCAACTAACCAATTTTCCACATATCTTTTTTTAAATTCAAATATTCACCTTAACAATTATTTTTTCTAATTTCATATAAAATATTCTGCTTTTAATCTGTAAAAATTATTTTATTTTGTTATCAGCATTCTTAGAAGTTCAGTAAAACAATAATGAAAATTACGATTATGTTTTTTTTCCATGATTCCGAAAACCGACTCAACATTTACATCCTTGACAGTCTACCGAATTTTCTGGGTTAACGCAAATGCTTCTTTCACTAATGCATATTGCCCTGAGCTTTTGACTGGGTGGATAGGTGCAAGCAATAACTTCCTGTATCCCTAAACTTAGATTTTCCAGAAAAAGATATTATTTTTATTTTGTTCTAAACAAATTAACTTCTATCATCTTTAAAATAATTATTCATCACAGTTTATAGAGTTTTTCCTTTAAACTCTAGGAGTTTATCGAACTTAGTTTTGGCAGAAAATGAAAAATAAAGTAAGATAATGCATCCAAAAATAATGACAATTATTTTAAAATATTTTCGTGATTCTTTCACTATTGAGCAATTGAACTAATATCGTACTAACTTTGAAATCAAATACTATTTTCCTGTTTTCATTATTTAAAGAATTAATTTCTAGTTAAATAAATTGATTTTTATTTGAGGGAACACATTGAAATTATAATTGAATATATTAGCGCATAAAATTTGATCCGAGTTGCAACCGATCGTTCTTTTCTTAAGACTTTAATTAGGATCTTAGAATTCAAGTCATCTATTTTAAATTTCATAAAATTTTTAACATAACATTTTATTGTTCTTCTTTTAATTTAACTATACTTAAAATATAGAATAAAATATATATACATATACTTTTTGAATTATTGTAAATATACTTTTCTAGTGTTAAAATAGTTCACATTATCGTAAAGTAGCTATCGTTTCTAATTTTACTCCAAATGACTAATAAATTCTTACCGTGCCCTAAAAACTACCATTTCAATAAGACTGTCCACTATTTCAGCTCTTTTAAACATCTCAGTTTTCGAGTTGGTTAATTTAAGATTAAGTTCTGTGAATTGGTAATACGTGAATCATCTACATACTTAGTAGCTTACTAGTAATTAAAATTTGATATTATTCTTGTGCATTTTAGCCCTTAGGCATTGTTCCCAGCCACTAAAAGAGTCTATAAATTTCACTAAACTCAGGAAATGGTAAGCAGAAACAGATTTTGTTATTATTGCAAGAGTTTGATAAATTAACCAGATAACTTTCGTTATCACAAATTTAAGCACACATTTTAATTGTTACCATAAATTTAGGTACGTTTCCTAAAAAAATGAAGGATTTTAACAATGAGCGAATCACTAATTGTTCCTTTGGTATGAATTATTGTAGCATATACAATTGCTATTTTGGAATTTTCTCTTTTATGTTATTTTATGTACAAACGAAAATTTTTAGTTGGGTCATAATTAAATTTGGGACTTTTTGTGTTTGATATCTTACTTAAGTAGTAAAAGGATCACAAAATTTTGAAAAGGATCACATATTTAATATAAAAATCTAAAGTGCTTTAATATGAAATACTAGAATTGCACCAGTTTTTATCCTAAATTAAATTATAAATTTGATTTTTTTGCATTGATATATTTTTTTGGTAAATTTTTTTCTTTTTTTTTTGCAATCGAACGTGCTTTTTTCAACTCGAAAATATGTACAAAAATATTTTATAGGTGTTCCAGTTATGAATTATCTAAGTGAATTATGTACATTGTTGTAACTACCTTAAGTTTTAAAGAGTTATATTAAAGAGAAATATTTTTTTTCTAAAAATCGTAATCTCAGAATTTTTGCCAAACACTGAGTCAAATAATTCACAATTTAAAACTTTGAATACTTTTAATTCGCTGACAATCCTTAATATCTTAGTACTAAAAATATTGAGACACTTTTTTCCCTTTCTTTATTAAAAATTAACGACCCGGCAGACATTTGCAGAGTTACAACAAGAACCAAGTCCTTTTGTTAAAACAACTAAAATAAAAAATAAAAAACTTATATTATACCAAAGAGGTGTAATACTGGTCGCGGGGTAGTAAAAATTGACTAAATAGTTAGCACAAGGAAAGCTACTACAAACAAATGGGTGCTGTGGGCAGGACTGCGTTAGTACGCAAGACATAGGTTAAATAAGACTCCACCTTCATTTGTAAATTCGCAAGGATATTGGCGGATATTACTTTGCTTAACTAAAAGAATTTCTAGAACAAATCAGTTTATTTTTTGCGTTCATCTGAACAACTGTCGTTTCCCACTGGCACAAATGAATGTTCCAGTCTCAAATAAAAATAACTTTCTTTTCACATCTTAACGGAATTTAAATGGATGAAATTAAGAACTACACTCAGTTACCAGATATTCCCAGACTTGTAAGAATAATCACTTTTTTAGTAGCATATTTAAAAAGTCTATGTAGTCTATGTAGATGTGTTAAGTTATACAAATTTAGTGCGTAAGTTGCGACAAAAGGAAATTTAAAAAGTGAAAATTATTTGAGAAATATCAAAATTTTTGTCTATGGTGTTGGTGTAAAAAGATAAAAGTAGATAAAGTGTTCACAAAAATTTAAATATAGTGAATGTTAAGTCGTTAGGATACGAGTATTGAGATGGTAATATTGAATATTAAATGTGAATAATAGTAGCTTTTGCAAGGAACAGTCAGTTTTGCAGTTACCAATGAAACGATCAGCAATATATTCCAAAATAAATGAAATTTATTTAAAATACTTTTTCAGTAGTAGTAACTTTTGTTTTGTCTAATCGAAAAGAAATAATTTGTTATTTTTTAGTGCTTCGGACGGCACAATATAAGTAAAACTCAATTACTTAAAGTTAAACTACTGAATTACTTACTGATTGAATTACTCATTGTAGCATTCATTTTAAAATCTGTATTGAAGCTTAGAATGGCATAATTTCGAAAAATATTTAAAATTTGTGTTTTTAATGTACAACTTTGTTAACTTCCTAAGTTTTACAGCCACNCTTTAATTTTTAATGTAGAACTTTGTTAACTTCCTAAGTTTTACAGCCACTAATAATTCACTCCGAAATCTTGATCAAAGGGCTTTCACACAATCTTCAAAAATAGAATAGAGATTTTGAATATTTGAAAATTAAGGGTAAATAGTAAAGTAAGCCCACAGTTTTACTTATATGTGTATCACACATTCCATAATTTCAATTTACATTTTGATTTAAATCATTTTTTAGACTGTTCACTTATAATTTTTTTAATTATCACCTTTTGTTAGTAATTTTTATTTGCTATCGTCTTTTTGCCCTGAAATAAAAAAACCAAAATATACGAAAAATTTTATTCNCTAATAATTCACTCCGAAATCTTGATCAAAGGGCTTTCATACAATCTTCAAAAATAGAATAGAGATTTTGAATATTTGAAAATTAAGGGTAAATAGTAAAGTAAGCCCACAGTTTTACTTATATGTGTATCACACATTCCATAATTTCAATTTACATTTTGATTTAAATCATTTTTTAGACTGTTCACTTATAATTTTTTTAATTATCACCTTTTGTTAGTAATTTTTATTTGCTATCGTCTTTTTGCCCTGAAATAAAAAAACCAAAATATACGAAAAATTTTATTCAAAATCATTTCCTTTAACATTTCTACATGGAATTTCCTAAAAACCAACATGTTTCAATATTAGAAATCTTTTTTTGTGGCACCAATATAAAAACTGTAAGATGTA
>JXPE01030233.1:0-12730 GCA_001015215.1 Holcocephala fusca
TTAGATTTTATGAAAAGCCATAGTGCAGACAATGCAAAAAAAGCTAACAATTTTAATTGTTTAACGAGTAATTTAATGCTTGCGTAAATTAACGAAATGATATCGCATTTGTGATAATTTAAACATATGCAATTATTTATAAAGCTGATTAGGAATTGATTGGGTAAGTCCTATAATAAAACGTAAGTTTATTTATAATATTAAAAGACAAGTGATTTTATTTAGTGAGACCTTTTTTAAAAATTCGGTTTTGTTTAGATCTTCAGGTGGGGAAACAAATACACCAGGTGGATTTGCTACACCAATGTCAACTGCTCTTATTCCAGCTGGAAAAACTCCAGGAACTCAGGGAGCATCATATACGCCGAGTTTAGTTCGAGATAAATTAAATATCAATCCTGAAGAAAGTTTGGGTGTAACTGAAATACCTGCTGCTTTTAAAAATTTTCAAAAACAATTAAAACAATCGTTAAAAGATGGATTGGCTTCTTTACCTGCGCCACGTAATGATTATGAAATTGTAGTGCCTGATCAAGAAGAAAACATGTCCGAGAAACCGAATGAAGATTATATTGTAGAAGATCAAGCTGAAATTGACGCTAGAGCAGTAGCTGAATTAAAAGCAAAACGTGAGTGAATTTTTGAAATTGTTTAAAAGGAAATTCAATTAAAATTTTTATATTTAGGTGAAAAAGAATTAGCAAAACGTTCTCAAGTTATACAAAGAAATTTACCACGACCTTCTGAAGTTAATACAAAAATTTTACGGCCACCATCAGAAAAGCAAGGGCTTACAGACTTACAAAAAGCTGAAGAACTTATTAAACATGAAATGGTAACAATGTTACTTTTTGATTCTGTAAAAGATCCTATAGGTGGCCAACCTCAAAGTAAAACAGAGCAATTACAAAATTATTTTAAATCAAATCCTTATGAAGATTTTACTGAAGAACAAATTCAGCATGCGAAAAATTTGTTAGATGAAGAAATGCAAGTTGTAAAACAAGGCATGGGACATGGAGATTTATCTTTAGAAAGTTATTCACAAGTATGGCAAGAATGTTTAAGTCAAGTTTTATATTTACCGAGTCAAAATCGATATACACGTGCAAATTTAGCAAGTAAAAAGGATCGCCTTGAATCAGCAGAGAAAAGACTTGAGCAAAATCGAAAGCATATGGCTAAGGAAGCTAAACGTTGTGGAAAAATGGAAAAAAAGCTTAAAGTAATTACAGGCGGCTATCAGGCTAGAGCCCAAGCACTTGTAAAACAATTACAAGATACTTATGAACAAATAGAACAGAATCATCTAGCATTTTCAACTTTTAAATTTCTTGCGGAGCAGGAAAATATAGCCATTCCAAAACGATTAGAGGTGAGATTCATCATTAATTAAGTTAGTCTTTTTAGTTTAATGAAATTATCTTATTTATTATATTTTGCAGTCATTAACTGACGACGTTAAACGGCAAATGGATCGAGAAAAAGAACTTCAAGCTAAATATTCCGATCTGAAGGAGCAGTTAGATACATTTGAAAAGAGATTGACAAATGGTGTCTTAAAACAAAATGGTAATGAAGACTCTGACGAACAGGAGATGTTAGAAAATAATGAAGTAAATATGGATGATAGTGAAAACAACACTGAATAGATCTCTAGATTTGAAATAGCCATAGTTTCGTTTTAAATTCAATATAAAATTATAAAATTCAGTGATATGTTTTAAATATATTTCAAATAAAATATTGACTTGTGACAGTTTTGAAATATTTCCTTTATTTTTGTTATTTAAAAACTCTTGGAAAAGACAAGTAATATGCATTTTGGTAGGCACTTTGGTTAGATAAAAACTGAATTTTTAAGATCAGATTCTATTAATATACGATAATAGGGAAATAAGAGATCTCTTGTGTAAGATGTTCCTTGGGAATAATTTAGTGATATGAATCCGGGAAAAAATTGTACTTGACTGTAGTTTTCATTATAAAGTTATAGGCAGGATAAATTTCCCTATATTTTTTACAACATGAAATTCTCTAATCCTTTATAGAGCTTATTAATTTGAGCAGTTGAACGATTAATTCAGGCTCTAAAACATATATGTCATTCCAATTCAGCAAGTGATGTGGTGTAATGGAATCTATCCATCATTGCGCACATTCAGAAAGAATAGCATCATGTTTCCAAAAATAAGTTGCTTTAGAAACAACATAAACCTCATTTTATATAGCTTCCATTGAATTATAAGGCTAAAAAGATTGAATTTAAAATGAACGAGAATATTTTTGTGTGACTTCATTGACTACATTATCTTTGGAAATTCACTAAATCTCAAATTTACGTGATAGTTTTAAATTTTAGTTTTAAGTAAATAATGAACAGTTTTTTATATCTTACAAAAACGTAAATATTGAATCATGAGTGCAATTGCAGATTAATTTTGATATTAACAATATCATGGAATTCTTCCTATATAGCACAATAAAACCAAAATCTTTTAATGTTAAGGACAGAAATAAAACTCAAGTTTTTATGAGCTGACTTGATTGTTAAAAGTAAGAAGGGAGTATTATTATAAGTTTCCAGAAAATATGCAGACTAACAACACTTTTTTGACATTCAAGAAAGAAATTTTAGCAATGAAGACAGAGGAAAAATCTTGTAATAAGGCTGACAGAAGAATTCAATAGTTCTGCCTTTATAAAATTAAAAACATATTAGTGATGTAAATGTTTCACTTAAAACTTACTACTATTTCAGGTAAATAGTAGTAGAGACTTCAGTTATGGGGATAAATACAGACATACTTAAGTACCTGATGCCAAAATATCACATAACTTGTAAAAGAGGCTGCTGGAGGATTTTTTTTCCTAGAACTTGCAATATAAGCTATTCATCGGAACTTCGATAATTTGAGAACAAGTAGGAATTTGTGAATATTTTCGCGTACAACACGAATTCAATTGGATGCTCTTATGAGAACAAAATGAGATATGAAGAATTAATTACCTCCAGATCTTTACCATACGTTCAGTAATTCAGCGAGCATCTTATGTAACTCTCAATTTATAACGTTTTGTAGATTTGAAACAGGTATATGATAACATTGACAATTTGTTGCTTGTTCTTGGACGTAAATTGGCTTTTAATAAAAATTTCATCACTGATTTTCACTAGTTGTCCTCTTTTGAATGGTTTCTCATATACTTAGGTGAGGTGCACAACTTTTTTCTTACTATAGAAAAAAAAGCGTGAAAGCCTATAATTTTTCTTACTTTTGAGAAAGAAGTTTTTTTCATTCTTTTTGCTCATTTGATAGAGAAGCCATTAAATGGTCAGCCAAGTGCATTTGGCGAGTCACTGAGCAAAGTATCGTTAAGTATCGTTAGTAATTTTTTAGTGATTTTCGATAAGAGCCAAAACATTAATCTCGCACAAGTACCTCAGATTTTTTAATTTTGAGACAACAAACAAAGCCTTGAAAATATTTCGAGATAATTTTAAGGGCTTAATGTAGCGAAACTTTTTTTCCAGCGATTAAAAATCAGAAGTAGTTCTCACCACCTATCTGTGTTTCAAAATGTCATATCTCCATTATTTTTAAATTATGAATGCTTGTTGACTATTTTGTAAAAGATCTGGACCAATTTCACATTGTCAGAAAAACCATATACCCTTCTGGTAGTTCCGAAGCTACTAAGGGATTCGAATTAAAATATGATGTTGCTCTGACTGTTATCTTATTTAAGAGAATAATAACCAGAACGTTTTTAAAAAAAAAATAAGAGGGCATTAGCCGGTTTTGTTTTTAATATATCTGAGTAGGGATTTAGATATCCATCCAATTAAAGATTTAAAAAAAGTATGTGCCGCATTTAAGATAAGTAGATCTGAGTGATGGAGCAAATATGAAGCATTAATTTTTTTTTATAAGTCTAATATTTATTTGTAACTATTAATGGAGTCATTCGAATTTGAATTAATAAAAACATTAGCATTTTTGATTTTTATAAGAAGTTTAATAGCACTAATTTTTTTCTAGAAGATCAGTGCATTAGTAAAAATTGGTAGAGTCAATATAAGCTTGATTGGTTGGCTGGTGATTACAGAAGTAAATACCGCCCATTCTTGCACTGAGGTCTCGTGGCCCGTTATTATTCCGCTCCAGGTAAGATTTTAGGGTTCAACATCATGTTAGTATATCCTTTCTAAAAAAAATTTACAATCAGATACGTGCATACCTGTTTAATTTCTGAAAGATAATTCCAGTAAGATCCTCAGTCCTATATCTTCTAGATTAAAAGACTAAGAGATAGGTACTTTTTGACGACATACAAGGTATTGTCGTTCTTAAATCCACAGCCTCTGTAATAGCAATCCACAGCCGCCCTGATTTTGGCAGTAAGATTACTAAGTGAACTTTAAATATCTCGTGATCAAGGAAATATATATTTTTATGTCAGCATTACTAAGTCTAAGGAGTTTTCGAATTTTTACAGCATTAGAATTAATTCAAAAAGTTTTATAAGTTTTTTTTTCCAAATCTTGTACAGTGTTCTTCTTTTCCACTTCCAAGACCCCTTTTTTACCTCTTAGATTTTTATCTTATAATTAATATTTATTTCTGATTCTGTTCTGCTGATGGCTAAGATAATTATCTCTTGAATAATAGCGGTGCCTCCATAACCTGACAAATAGAACAAGGTATCCTTTTTTTTTACATCGACAATAGGTTTTAGCTTTACAATAATATGACGTCTGATGTTCCGACTATCTGTGCAGGTTTTCACTTTATGACCGTTTACTTCCTACCTCATCGATCGATATCTACGTTGATCACAAAGATCTCAAATTGGAAAATTAATTTATGAGTATTTAGTCCTTTACTGATTTCTAGATTAAGACTCACGAAAATGACTTCATAACTACATCTAATCTCCTTTTTGGATCTATCCATGCCTATAATTATTTGGTAAGTATTGAGCACATCAGTTGCAGATCATTCCCTTTTTATTGGTAATGGGATTCTGAAATTGATACCTACCTTAAGTTTTTTTACCAGGGAGTTTTAGTTATCAGGTATTATCAAGATTTTTTTGATAGTTGCATTGCCTACCTTCACCTTTTTTTTCGTATGTGGCATCAGTACCACTTACTTTCCACATCCATGTGTACGCGGTTACTCGCATTTAGGGACATCGCCCTGGCATAGATGAATAATGGGCCTAATTCAGACTTGTAAGCTAATCTTTCGATAATATTTTTAAATTTTTGGCTCAATATTTTTATCATTGTAAAAGATAATATAGGCTTAGGTGACAAGATATAGAAACTAAAAATGAATACCAATAGAATTATAAGAGGGATTTTGGGCAGAAATCTAGAGAAAAAAATACTAAAGGAAAAGAAAAATTAATGCTTCTGGAAATATTTAGTTGCTAGATGCGGAAATATATTATCATATTATAAATACAGAAAATAGTACAAGTTGCCACTTTGATTAATTTTTAAGATTTGTTATAGTTGAGTTAGTTAAATGGCTAACATTTAATATAAGTCATTGTTAGCCACCTTTATAAAATAATTTAGATCGTTAAATTAAAGAAAAATTTACAAATACTTAAATATTTTTTGAGCAAAACATTTCTCTGATAAAATCGTGAAATAGTTTCGTAACATTAATGTTGTAATCAACAGAAATTTTATTGTGCAACAAAATTATAAAAATAAACTTTTGGGTATACGATCTAGAAAAGCAACTATAGAGAGTCTAAGATAAGTTCAAAATCAAATTTCCTTTATTTTTAAATAGCTTTCTTTTCGTCTTTCACTCAAGACTTTGTTAAATAACAACTGCAGTTAATAAACCAATTTTCTGTACAGAATGTAATTAATAAGACTTGTGAACGGCTAGCTATAGATGATTTTAAACGGAAGTAATTCAATTTCCATTTTCACTAAATATTCAATGAAAGTTCTGCTAAACCAGAATTAAGCCGGTAGGAATCATATCAAGTTTCTTATCGATCATGTCAGCTACTGCTTTTTCTTTCACCTCGATCTGTTAATCATTGATTGAATTATAGCTGGTCAGCAAATAGGGCCACCATATAACATCGATCTTGCCGACTTTGATCTTGATCATGGTCATGATCATGGCCACTCTAGCTGAAGCCCTAATACACTCACTTTCATCGTATATGTTTCATTTCCCAAGATTTTCTTGATCTTTGTGTGATCACCTTTTGCAGGTAGAACTTGTTTTACTAATGTTAACGTTGAGTTGATTGCTTGATTCATATTCTCAGCTCATGTATGATGATCGTCTCTATTTCATATGGAAATTATCAACACTGAACGAGCGGTTTGTATCTTAGCTAGTTCTTGTAAGAGCGCAAGATACAATTGAGTTAAAAGCAATCTTCTGTGGTTACTCGCAGTTTTTGAAGCGATAAAAAACCAACCGAAGAACGGTATGTGAGACTATTGCCAGTGCTGTTCTGATGCTTTCTAAGTATAGACTTATTTTGTATAATACGAGTGCAGTCATAAAAAGAAAATAAAGTGCATAAGCGGTTATCACAACAGTTCTGCTTGCAATTCGTGAAAAGTGACGATTGTGGCCTTTAAGTGAAATTTTTTGCTTGCATTACCCTTAGATTAAATTAAATTAACAGCTTATATTTCGAGTATGTGATTAACTTGATGTCAATATTAAAAGATATCTAAATGAGTTAGAAAGTGGTTTCACACATCCAGCAAGTTATCTTTAGTGAAGTTAACAGTGACGAGAGCAGATGTGAAAAATTAAAAACTCAGCGGAAAATTCCTTTTGGTTGTTAACTTGAAAAATATTTTCAAACCGCCTGCTACCCTGTGTAAAACAGTACACAAATAGATGTAAAATTAAGAAAAGATCATAACGCTTTTCTAGAACCAGGTAATGTTATTGAATTTCAATATAAAATAACGGTAACCCACATCACCTAAATATTAATCGAAAACGTACCCACTCATCTTCTTAAAAACAAACATCTTTAGGTTGGACTGGACCCTCTCGTTCTCAAATCATCTTTGTTTTTTTTGGTTTATTTGATAGCAAGAGTAAAGACTACTCAAGAAAATGAAGAGTTCTTTTGATTCCATTGATAAGTGAAGCAAGCGTTTTCTCATGTCTTTCGAAACGGGTTACTTGATCATCTTGCGCATATGCCGTTTACTGCTTTTATTTTGTATAATTTCGCAAGATTCTTTAATTTCTTGTCTCTACTTTAACTGAAGTTCATGAACTCATTTCTCTTGAATACTTTTATATGTTGAATCATTTCAAGTAATCGCTCAAAGTTCAATTTTATGCTTTCATGCAGTCCAAAGTTTATGTAAGCCCTCATTGTAACATTTTGAAGGTTGAATTCTGCGGTAATCTGCAAATATTAGCTGATTATTTTCTAACTTCCGGTTATGCTCTATTAAAAATAGATTTTCTGAAATGTTTTCTGTTTCAGAGAACTCAGAGTTATAGAATTTGTTCTTACATTGAAAATTAGTCATAATTTTTATGATGCGTAAAATGTTATATATTAGAAAATTATTCATCCTTTCAAGATTCCTCTTGTAATTCGAGAAAAAGCATACTATTATAATTATATGCCCTGTTCAAAGTCCTCTAGGGAGTTTCAATAAAGATTTTCACTGTTTTACATGCTAGTGCAGAGAAATCTAATTTGGCATAATTATAGGATCAACAGGCACTCAAACAGACTACTTCTAAGACAAAAGGAAAATTACAATATAAATTTTGTCTTATCCATTAAACGAATAATAATTTTCTCTTCATCAATAATTCTGCGATTTTCGGATCGGGAAGTGATCAGCAAGTCTTGTACAAAACTTCTCATATTTTTCTAATAAACATTTTTTAAGTTTCTCTTCGTAGTTTTTTGTTCAAATCGTTTGTTCTTTTTACCTTTTACTATTCTTCAGGATAATCGTCTATGTAATGATGATACTCTGCTTCAATTGTGTAATTACAAAATCCTGATTTTTTTTGTGGAGGAGATCCTCTCGGGTCTTTAACATTTAGGCCATCCGTGGGGGCCATTTGTGACCCTCCTTTTTATGTCCTAAGCGGGAATCGAAACCACGAACTTCTTGCGGATATTCCAATGGTTACATCACTGAGCTACCAGGCCGGACAAAAAAAAATCCTGATTTACTGTAAATTGTGAAATCAGTATTGATCCGGAAATCTTAGCTGAGATTTTACTATAGGAGTATATGAACCTATAAAGCTAGCTTGGACAATGAACCGGACAAAAAACTTTAAGTTTTAATTTGTAGTTTGAACGATTTAGGGTAAGAAAGAGTTGGAAAATTTGAGGAATCATCAACTTTACTTTACTTTATTCTTATTATGCCAGATTTTAAGCTACAACAACTTTGGAAATTACTCCTTTCTTATGATTCATTCATGAGGATTTTTATGTTATATGAATTCATATTTTAGTTTTAATATCATTGTCTTGAATGTGTCTCAGAATAAATATTGCAAGTATGAATAGAGTTTAAATGAAAATATTGTAGGCGTTCTAATTATCTTTTTAGACACAATATTAAAATTTTAGTATACGATTTTAAATTCAAATTTAAATAAATAGCTTCTAAAGCGTTGGAATTAATAATTTGTAATGATCCATAAGTTCTACCTATATAAAAGATTTCAGTTTTATTTCGACCAAAAAAGGAATTTAATCCGCAAAAAAAAATTACATACTTATTTACGTTAATTCAATTAATTTTATTACAAACTCAGGCTTCTTATATTCAGACACCTGTTCTGGACACTATTGGAATCTTTTCTTAAAGTCTATTCGTTCAATATTAAAAAATTTATCAAATATTTTCTATAGTTTGCATTTCATCTAAAATGGGAAGTTAGTCTGCTTAATTATTTAATTTTATTGTAGATAAAGTTGAAAATCTTTTGCTGGATAAGTCTGTTGCACANTTATGTTTTTTTTTTTTTATTTTCTTCAGGATTAGCGACNATATGTTTTTTTTTTTATTTTCTTCAGGATTAGCGACTTATTTTTTAATCCTCAATTAATCTTTTAATTTGATCCTAAAAAATAAATTTAGGATTTTAATAGAGTTTTCATCTGATTTTACAAATTAAACACCTCAAAATTTTCATATATATGCACATACGAGTAAAAGGTTTGAATCTATTTCATAGATTCCGAAGCCTGTACTCTACCCTAAATATCAAATATAAATCACAAATGATTATTATGGAGAAAATACCTAGTGCCCGGAATATTTCTAAGGTTCGAAATAATGATTTCAAGAGATGTTGCGAATTCTTTTTTAAGACAGAAGTTCTGTAATTTTGCAATGTCGGTGCTAATGTTATTGATTTTATTCATATCCATTTTCAGATACTATAAAGGATTCTTGCACTGATAAATTCTAATACATTTTTATGACTTCAGGCTTTTTTATTATAAAATTCTTTTTTTATTTTCAGAAAAATGAAAAAATTTACATATCAATATATCCTTGGATCCTTCCTACTTTTGGCTACATTTGCAAATGGAGAGACTGTAATTGATAGCTTTATAAATCAAATCCTTGCAAAAACTACAGACTTACCAGAAATGCCAACAGATACTCCTTGGAATCCGATATCATGGATAAAAACAAATTTTCTTGAAGATCCTTATAATCCTGATACTGATTTAACAACCGTAAAAATATAAATTAAGATTTCCATGCACTTTTCATTAATCGAATTCTTATTTAGCCTGAGATAGCAATTCGTCATGGTTATCCAGCTGAATCTCACATTGTAAAAACTGAAGATGGATATCTTCTTACAATGCATAGAATTCCTTGTGGACGTTTGGGTTGCCAAACAAAAGGAGGAAGAGGAAGAGGTCAACCAATATTTTTACAACATGGTCTTCTATCGAGCTCAGCCGATTGGGTTATTAGTGGACCAGGAAAAGCTTTAGGTATTTAAATTTCATACCTGCATATAAGAAGAAATTTGAATTTTTATTTTGCAGCATTTATTTTAGCAGATGCTGGCTATGATGTTTGGCTTGGAAATGCTCGTGGAAACACTTATTCACGTCGGCATGTGTCCATGAGTAATGAGAATTCAAAATTCTGGGATTTCAGGTAAGGATTTTTCGAAAGATAATGGGGATTAATTGTAGGCAATGTTGAATCGGTTTTTAATTGAATCAAGCTTATATTTATGCGATTTCAATAATGTTGGTTTTTTTCTTTTGTGAAATTTTTTCAATTACTAGAATTTCATTTGCTTCTAAAAACTGCTACCAATATTACACTATTAAAAGCTTACCCAATATATTGATCCTTATATATAACTTACTTTGCGTTTTATTCGAGTGCAGTAGTCCTTCAGATTTACATTTGTCTAGAAATTTCCAAAAAAACTCCGAATGTCCAGTTTCGTTTATGCTTCTCTAAGGCTCAATAATCTATATGTTGCTATATGCCGGCATATTTCTGATCACGTTACTACTTATATCCTGCAACCTGTTCCTGCATATGCTCCATAGGATTTTGCAAGTTGCTAAAAGTGTAGATCTGAACTCTTGATGTAGAAGACTAGTTTAATTAGGTGCTTTGCGGCGTTCGTAAACAGCATGAAGCTTCTATTAGAATATCGTAGTATGTTGTAAGAAACTACAAGAAATATTTAAATCTAAATCTATGGATTCCTCCTCATGGTTATTTTAGAACAATTCTTAAACAGAATTTCAAATCCAATAGAGATAGTATTCAAATTTTCTGTTTCTTTCCTGTTTGGTATTTTAGTCCTATAGTAAGGTTATCTATAGAAGATTGCAGCTTAGACTGATATCACTCTCTTAAAAAGCGAGGCCAATTCTAATAAAATATGAAAAATCGGTTACCTCTTTTTTACATTTTATAGAGGCCATATACAGAAGATTATTGAAATTTTTAATTTTAGTTGGCACGAAATGGCGGTTTATGACATCCCTGCTGAAATCGATTACATATATGAAATAAAAGGTAAAATTATTAATTTTTTTTTGTTATTTTTGGCTAAGAGTATTGAAAATTTCAGATGAAGAAAGCTATATGAACTTTCTTGAAGGAAGAAGCTCTACAAATGACCTCCTTTATATAGGACATTCAATGGGAACAACAATGGCATTTGTTTTATTATCATATCGTCCTGAATACAATCAAAAAATATTAGCTGCATTTGCATTGGCTCCAGTAGCTTATATGACACATGTAAGAAGTCCCATACGTTTATTGGCGCCATTCTCAAAAGATGTTGAGGTAATAATTTAATTTTTATTTTAAATATTTTTTCTATTTAATAATTCAAGTAAAATTTGCTTCTAACAGCCAAGTAAAAATTATAATATTGAAATTCCACTCAAATATTTAGCAAAATTACGTATTCCCAATTGGGTTGACATAATTGCAAATCGAATTTTGAATCATGTTTCATTGAGAATTCTGGTGAGTTTGTAAACATTTTTATAAAATGTTTAGGTGGCAGATCCTCATCTATATAAAATTTTCTGTAAATAATTTCTACACATCGAACTTAGCCTCCACTGTAAATATTCACTTTAAATTTTAAATAAATGAGAAAAGACAAAGATGTAAAAAGTAAATATACTCTTACAAGGAAAAAATTTAGAATAATCCCTCACTGTTTGACTTAACATGAAATGGTTTAAAAAAAGGCCTTTTTTGTTTTTAAAACTTATGTGGTATTTTGAGTTCAAAGAAAATTAAGGTATTCATCAGTGCTAGTTTCTAATCCCAAAATGGTCAACAAACTCAGTGTTTAGTTAGTTTTTACTTTTTATTTGAACAATTTATGTAAGTACACTAGGCTATAGTTTATTCCAATTCGAATGGAGGGATTATAAAAACATCGACTTCATATTATAGTATGTAACAAAATTTCCCTTGCTACTGTTAACTAAAAATGTTTGATTTTAAAAATTTTAAATCTTTCTGAGTTAACCTGCTTTGAAGAATTGATCTATCGAATTAATGATAACTAAATTATGAAATCGAAGTCTTAAATTCTCTAGATCCTTCTTTTCTATAGTTAAATTAAGCATTCTTCTTAATATTTGAGCTCTATGAGTTTTTAATTAAAGCAATTCATGCAATTTGATTCTGAAGAAATTTAAGGATTTATTAAATCAACGTAAAAGATTTAATGGATTAAAGAGTAAGTGTACACTTATTCAAAAATATGTTAAGTGAACCTAGAAAATTTGAGAAAGACTTTGCAGTGGATTGATGTAAAAAGTTTAAACCCACAAAATTTAAATTATGTAAAATTTTTAAAAGACATAGACTTAAAATTTAGATTAAATTTTACTAATCATTTAGCAAGCTATTAGTTTTTTCAATTTTAATAATATTCTCTTTTCGGATGAATTAACTTTTATCTGAACACATGAGTGGTGAATTAAATGGCAGTTAGTTAATAATTTGTTATCGATGATTTTGTGACATGAGTGAAGAAGTAATGATAATCTTTTGTAGCTTTAATCCTTTCTGTAATTAATCATTTGATAATCTATTCTCTCGGCTCCAGGGGTTTTTAATGTATTCTTTCATATACTACACTTAAATTGTATAGTAACAGTTGTAGGATTAGTTTTTTTTTTGAGCAAAACAACAATTTCTGTTTAA
>JXPE01030373.1:0-11032 GCA_001015215.1 Holcocephala fusca
CGAGACTTATTGAACGATGTGTTACTTTGGTCAAGTTATTTTCGAACTTTCCTTTTGTTGAATCAGTCACAGATTATTTTTTTGCTGAATTTTTATTTAATAAAACTTCAAGCTATGGAAATTCACTTCATGCAAACAGGTGCTTTAAAATCATAAAGTTGAATATAGCATTGATTTTAATGTTTCTTCACAACTATCTCGGAATCTGAAGATTTAATAAAGCAATTGAAAATAGTGCTACCAGAGGAAGAAGAGGAAAGAATTTGGTTAGAAAATGTGGGGAACATAGTTACAAATGTGGATTGATATGTCAAACGACTCCACAAAATGCATAGGACATGAAGAAATTGAAGTAAATATGAAAAAAAAATTGAGAAAAGAATGATCTCACCTGCCTCACACGTCTTACACCTAATGATTAGATAAGCAAATGGTTTCGTTTAGTATTAGTTTTGTTTTCTATTAAATATTTATTTCGATCGCAGCTTGTGAAACCTAAATTGAAAGATTTTTACACATTTTTGAAATAATTAATAGCCTCAAAACACCATAAATGAGGATGGTTTTTACAAAATTTATTTCTCTTCGAGTTATTTGCAAGGGATGGAAGCTTTTAATCTTTGCGATTTCTCAAAGGAATCAATAAAAGATATTAAAATAAATTGCAGCAGTCTTAAAGAGACAGAAGAATAGATTGAGTGTTAAGAGAGTGATCAAATGATCTACTGATCAATTTTAAAAATAAGCGCTGTTTTAGACATAAAGAAAAATACAAATTTTACCATTTCTAAAAGTTTTAATTGGTTGTAAAGTTAAGTGAGTATCTTTTAGTAATTTGTTTTACTTACTCTTTCATCTGTAATTTAAAAACTTTATGCATTTTAACTAAAACGGGCAAATTTTTTAATCAATTGAACTTTTTTCACGTTAACTGTCGAAGAGCAAGGAAAAATATGTTTGTCCACTAATTTCTTAGAAATTGACAATTTTTCTCAGTACTTTTGTGGACGTCGGTTTGCGTCATCGATAAAATTTGGTTTAACCGTTTCGAAGGTATCGAAATCGGCTATTTGTAAATCAGTTGTGATGTGCATAGTTGACAGTGAAGTGTAGAATTGAAAATTTTTAGTAAAAAATATGTTAAAAGTGTGATTTTCCTGGAGTTTTTTGCAGAAAATGTTTGTTCAGGGTAATTGACGTATTTTTGCATTGAAAGTTTGTATTTTTCTGTAAAGTGAAGTATAAAAAAATTGTTTTTCACACGGAGCAAAAGGAAACATTGAAACAAGGCACCATGAAATTGCCTTTTTTTCAATATTAAAAAAAATATTTTTTTCCATTTAAGTGAGAAAATTTTTACTAATTAAGAAAAAATTAATTGCACAATTTCCGGCACACTTACTTGTTTTTCAATAGCATAACACTCGGCACTTCTTTTTAGATATTCAGCAGATTTCTACAATAAAAGATAAAAAAACAAGCCAGTCGCTCTGACATAATTTTGAAATAAGTTAAAATCTGTTTTAATAACCTGAGAAGTTTTTAAATAATTAATGAATTGAAAGCTTTAATTTTTGGATCTTTAAATGTGAAATATTAGTAAGAATCGCGAAATCCTCCTATCAATTGTATACGTAGTTCTTAGAAGAGTCGAGCAATTTTAGATAGAGATTTAGATCAGCAGAGATTCCGAAGCAAGAAAGTATACAAAATTCGATGTGTCTAAGAAATTTTTAATGAATTTAAAAGGAGGTATGATGCGCCAATCTGCATGAAAGTTAATTCCAAATTGGGTACTCCACTAAATAAAAGAGGACCTGATTTCTGGGCGCTGAGGCAGCTATAAGTGATAGGTCTTTTTTGAAATGCTACTTAATCCTTTTTCGTACAAGAGAAGTGTGAACCCTATCATTTCTTCTAGCCTACATTTGTCCTTATAAATTACTTAAAATATTTAAAAAGCATCAATTGATTTTTGTTTGATATAATAGCTTTAAAATTCCATGGTCTACCTTTTTCATATAAACTTTATTCCAATCAATTGTAGTATAACTTCTGCGCATTCGTACCTAGAGTTAACATTTTAGTTGCATGTGTGNGATTTATTGATATTATTGATGAGGCCTTGAGATTTATTGATATTATGAGCATTCTAAANTGCTAGTCGTCTGCAACATAAGCTAACTTCTCTGTATTTTCTTTGAGATTTATTGATATTATGAGCATTCTAAACTTTCTTTTGAACTCTCGAGTTATCCGTCTGCGTTCCTAAACAGTAGTTCTGATAATTGCGCGGTCATCCAAGGCAAACGTTTTTTGAACACATTTATAATTTTTTCGATTTGACAACAAAAGATCTTTTCCGAAAACCATTTTTGCATTCATTTTGTACACAGTTACACATACTTTTCTTTATAACAGANGCGCATTCGTACCTAGAGTTAACATTTTAGTTGCATGTGTGGGGTCAATCGAGGCTTTTTTGCTAGTCGTCTGCAACATAAGCTAACTTCTCTGTATTTTCTTTGAGATTTATTGATATTATGAGCATTCTAAACTTTCTTTTGAACTCTCGAGTTATCCGTCTGCGTTCCTAAACAGTAGTTCTGATAATTGCGCGGTCATCCAAGGCAAACGTTTTTTGAACACATTTATAATTTTTTCGATTTGACAACAAAAGATCTTTTCCGAAAACCATTTTTGCATTCATTTTGTACACAGTTACACATACTTTTCTTTATAACAGAGTTTTTCTAAGTTGCAATTTATTTTTTTTAGCTCAGAAATGTCATTTCTACATGTTTTATTTTTAATTATCAGCACTTTTAATATTAGCAAAATTAATCATTAATTGTCCATGGGTAAAAAGTTCGGTAACAAATTTAATCAAAAATGAAACGCTTTTATACTTCAAATAAGTTTTATTAAACCAAATTAGTGCTATTTTGATCAATGACATTTTCTATTTTTTCGGAAAAACCATTATTCCATCAGGGAAGAACTTCTGTGGTTTATGTCGTTTAGAGGTGAAAATCTGAGGCAAGTAATTTGCACAGACCCATTTTAAATTGAATATAAAACCATTAACCATTAATATGGTTCTACATGGATCGAAACAAATGATAGTCTGATGGTGCAATATTTGAACTTTATGTTGAATACATCAAAACTTCTCAACCAAGCCATATCAACTTTGTGAACTATGAAAATTTTATATACTTTGGTGTTATAATTATGGAATACAACACAACACTTTTCTATTGATTAATTCTAGTCGTTTTTTCTCAATTGCAAGTTGCATTAAAGATTGAAATCAATCGTTTGACCAGGAAATAACACTTCATAATAGATGATTCCCTTCTAGTCCCACGAAGCAGTCAGCATTACTTTTCCTTGTGTCAAACCTAGTTTTACCACTCTTTGTAAAGCTTCACCACGCTTCGACTATGACCTTTTTTGCATGATGTTACATTTGATCCAATTCTCATCACCCGTAATCAATCTTTTCAAAAATGGGTCGATTTCCTTGAGTTTCAGTAGTGATTCACATATGAAGACTCTTTCCAATAAATTTTTTTAAGGCAATTCATGTAGTACGTTAACATCGAACTTCTTTTTGTATCCAGCTCTATAAAAATGGTTCAAAACTAATTTGTGGTCAATATTTAACTTTTTAATAATACCATAGTTGTTTATATCCCGATCTTTATTTCAATGAATTTTCAATTTTTTCCAAAATTTCATCGACTTTTTTAACAATTGGTCAATCAAAACGAGGTGTATCTTTAATCTAAACTCTTTAATCCAAACTAAACTAAAAGTTAAATTGAATTAATTTCATCGTTTTCTTATACAGGCGAAATTCTTGAATATGGAACACTTGGAAACAATGCTTTTCTATCAAATTTTCAGTGCATTTCCATAAATAAATTAGTCGTGCTATTAAGAAGTAAAAATTCCATTAGATAAAATAAAGTATATCGTGTTTTGTTCAAAGACTTTCAATAAAAGCTCAACTCAATAGCTATTTGGATTTCGTAAAAGTCCCAAACACGTCAATATTAGCCTTATTTCGTGTAAATGACAAAATTCTTGACATGGTCAGCTTTGATTTCACTAATATTAGTCTAGAGGAGACTGGACAAGTCCTAATTGATATAGGATCAGTTTTTAATGTAAGTTTTGCTAAAAAATTGTGAAGAAAGCATAATAAATAATGTTTTTTTGAGAACAAATGAAGTATTGTGTACAGGTAGGTATTTATTGTAGGTTTTGTCTTGTTTATTAGATTTAAAATGGAATGGGACTGAAAGTACCAACGGGCTTTAAGGTTCCTTCATTGAATCAAATAATGTGCATGAAAAATCCATTTCAAATCTATGACATAAAAATTTCCATCCACTTTAGGAGTTTCTAAATATCTTTAAAAAATACTATGATACATTAAAAGGAGACGAAGCGATATTCTTCTACGTTTCGGTCGAATAGCTTCTGTGTTATTGGTATCCCAGTTTTATTTTTCTGTATTTCTAGTTTTTCTGTATTTTTAGTACCTTCAGGTGTTCCTTTTTTTATTTTAATACCTAACTTATGTATTATTATTTTCCGGAACAATCTTTTAACATTAATTTTATTAAGAACTAAGAAGGTTTTGTAAAATAAAAATGTATTTTCGTATCATTCAATATCACATCACTATCTTTCTGTCAGAATGAGGGCTGTTAAAGATGAAATTCCACATCATTTAAACTGCTATAAAGAAATGAGTCTGAATAAGTTTAACATTATCTCTGCTTGACTTAATTTCACTTAATGGAAATCTCCTTAGCACTGAACTCTTTTTTGACAAGTAGTCTTGATAATTCTAAAAAGTTGGGCGTATTTCCTAATATTTCGCGCTTGCGGAATACTGCATGAATTCGTCTAGATGCACCATACTCTGCGGGCCTTGTCATCTTTCGTTATCACTAGTAAAACTTCGAAAGTGCATTCATTATTATTCCTAGCTTACTGCTGACTTTGTTTAGTAACATGGCTTCTGGTGCATTTAACGACAGTTTATCAAATCGTTGACACTTGACTTGCAGCTCTGGGAGATAAACGTTATATCTCGGTGCGTTTTGATTTATAAGTAAAGACTGGTCTTGAAATTAAGTGCGTTAGATTGAATTTCAAGATTATTTCAGAAATGTAAATACCTTTTCTATTAGGGGTACACATATCAAGCCCAAAATATTCAACTTCTGTGCAAAATGTGGTCTCATATATATAATATTTCTTCTATATATAATATGTTCGTGCCAATATATTCCATAAAATTTGAAGCTTTACAATCCTAGGAAGTAATCGTACGTTAAAACATTTTTAGAATTCACATTTACAAAACCACCATCATATCAGAAGAACTATAAGAAGACCACGCGCTAAATCAAACGAAATAAGTCAAAAAACATACAAAATTCAGGTAAGAAGTCACAAAGATTACACCAATAAGATTGAACTGAATAGATTGAATTCTTTTCAAGAGAATTAAGAAGAATAGAATTTTTACAGGCAGATTATCATCAAACCACTCCTCGTTGAAATATTTATGGTCGTAATCAAAGTCTTCTGCAACATCTTTTGCATTAAATTCTCCTTAATTTTGTTTTCATTAGTTGTTTGCTTATTTCTTGGGTTAAGTAAGCCTTCAATAGGAGAGTACCACAAAAATACCATCAACTCTGAACAATTTCTAGTGAAAATTGTGTATAAGCTTTCCACAATGGGCTTCATTTTATAAATATTTTTATTTTTGGAATAAAATTTAAATAAAATAGGAATAAAATTGCATATTTACATTTTGAAAACTGTAAAAAATAGACTAAATATTTCAAATGTATAAAACGTTCATTGCAGATATTGCAGCGCAAACACCTATTGCGCTAGCTGCATAAAGAACAGCAGTCGTTGTATTTAAAAAAGATATCAGTGAACCTAAACTTAACGAGATTATTAGTTGAGCAACAAATAACATGCTATTGATGATCGCAATATCAGTACCCAATCCTCGAGATTGTTTTAATACAACACTTTCTCCATTTTTGACTTCAAACTGAAAGATTAGTTTAAATGATTATTTCGATTAAAACATAGCATATTTTTTATATTTACGGTTCCTTGGGCGTGATACTTTGCCACCAACATAAAAGGCATTGTAAATACTGTTCCATAAATTATTCCAGCAGTTGAGCTTAGTACGAGAACTCCAATCTTAGTAGGCCATAATGAAAGAACTAGCATCCCAACTGCAAATATTAGGATTCCACCAACATAAATTGTTTTTAATCTATTAAGAAAATAAAATAAAAAATATAAACTTTAAAGTAGAGGATAATGTACTTAAATAAAACTCGTAATTAAATGTTAAGTACACAAATGAAAATTGTATTAGTCGGACTTTATGAGAAATAAAGCATTAAAAGGGTTCCGTTTTTATTTGCTTTGAACAAACTTTCCTCATTTTTACTCGTATATGAGAACTTCCATACTAAAAATGCTAAAAATTTAATTCTTATAAGAAAATAAAAATTAATAATCCGAGTAAAAACTAAAGAAGAATTGAAATAAGTCGTTAGGACTACAACTATAACAAATTTCTTGTCATAAAAATACAAATTTACAAGTATTGGAAAAAAAAGCTAATCATCTTAAGCCACCAAGTATACAAAAGATTGTGGAACCAAATAATAAACTGCAAGCATAGTTAGAACTTCCTAGCCTAAGCCTCTTAGATTTCTTACTGAAAAGAAATTGTAGTACATTCTCCCTTTGGTCTAGCTTTATTCTATAGTCATTTTTCATTTTCGAAGCTAAAAACAAAAAGTTTAATAAAAAAAAAACACACCTGAGTATCGATTAACTCAAAAGTTGAAATCAGCCATTTGGTTTTGAAAACACGACGTTTACTTCTGTAGGGAAAAGCTTGGATAAATAAATAAAGGAAAAACTTTAAGTCCTAGAGGGAACTTATATATGAAAATAAGTTAATAAGATCAACCCGATAGCTTCATATCAAAGAACTGAAATTTCGAAAATTGAAAAACAAATTTTCTTATTTTATAAAATGTGAAAATAGAAGTAAGCCTTCTTGCTGCTGGTTAGAGATATCTCAAAAATATTATAAAGAATTATTGAAAATAATTTAAGTAAAATTGGATCTAGTAGAAAAAATTACTATTATTTTCTGACCCATGATTTTTCACTTGGATTACTTCTTTGAATAAAATACTATAAAGCAAGTATATTTTGCACTCAATGATTGCTGAAATCTGTGATATCTTAAACTACAAAACTGGGGAAGCATAAATATTAAAGTGACTTTTTTAATATTTGTTGTCAAATTGACAAGTTTTTAACAACGCAATGAGTCTGCTCAGATTCTGACCTCTTGATTGAAGCAATTTAACTTCATCGAAATATCTTTGATTTTGTTACATTTTTCAATTCTTTAAAGGATTTGTTAAAAGCCTAGTTAAAAACAACGTTCAATCATCAATTGGTTATCATCTGGCTTTCATCAATGTCAAGCTAAGATCTGTATCGAAACCACGTAAGGCTATACTCTCAGAGTAAAACTTGAATGTGAAATCGCATATATAATTTTTTTAAGGATATTAACTTAAAAATGTTGTAATTAATATTTTAATTCGACAAAAGTATCAAACTACATCTTTTTGGTATCTTAAAATAAAATTTAATGAGATTATCTCGAAAGCATTAATTGAACTGTTTTTCAATATAAGATTCTGTTTTTTTTCAGTTGGTATAATTTTTAATGAAACATCGAATCCATAAATGAAATCCATAATTAAACTTTGAATTCCTTTTTTATTTTTGACGATTCTACGCTTTTGAGCGAAACTTATCTGACTTTCTAGATTAAAATTTTTAATAAATTACAGAACAATCTTTACTAAAGTGATTTCCTCTTTTTACTTTAGAATTAGGTTTATATCAACTTTTTTTGACCAATAGTAGTACTAAACGTGGACAGATCTTACTTACATTTTAGTTGATTCGTTTAAAATTTTATATGAGCATTTACTTAATTCATATCCATAAAAGTTCCATCAAAATCTTCCTTATTTTTGTTTAATGTCAATTTAGTATTTTGCCTTACAACTAAGTGTATTCTCATCCTGCATAGTTTTTACTTAATTGATTTACTAAATGTAGGTCTAGTTGTAAGATTTTACTAAAATGAAAAACCTAGATGTTATTGGCATGGCCTAACACCTGATTTATATAAATATTATTCTAAATTTTGAATTTTCTAATAAAAGATATACAATTCATTTTCCAAACGGTTCTACTCTCAAAATGCTATATCGTTGATCAAGTAAGGATTAAGGATTTGAAAGTAAGTAAAAGTAAGTAAAAAACTAACAAACCCAATAGGAGAAGAAATATCAATAATATTTACTTGAATCATGAACTACACGACTTAATAAAGATGGATTTATTTTCATTGATTTCATATCTAAAAACAAATTGAGGTTTAAAATTCTCTTATCGTAAAAATTTTGCAAGAAGCTCTAAATTTGAAAGATAACTCTTAATTGTTCGAAATTGAGAAAAACAAGTATTTGCGTTTTTTTCTAAATATTGAAGTATTTTCTCACTGTATTCTAAAAATGCAACTCAATTTATGAATTATTTCAATTTCGAATTTTTGTATTTAAAATTAAGCATTAATGCTCTATTAAATGATTAACTAAATACGCCAATAGAGTGAGCAGTAATTTCGGATCTATTTCTTAAACAAATAATTTCGGAGACAAATATTGAAATTTTACCATCTCTGAAAAATGGTCTTCATCTTCCATTCATTAATTCTTTATTATCCGCAACAATTTCAATTAATTTACCTTAAAAAATGCAAAAGTCTTTCGACAGATATTGAGTAAATTGAGCAAGAAAATGCAAATATTGACATTCCCCAACATCCAAACCTTACACCTTCCTCATAGAGGAGATATTCGGGAGAATCATGGGGTGCCTAAAAAAGATATAATTTTTTTTAAAATTTAATGTAAAACAAAGATGACAAAAATATATTCTTACAGATGGATTTCCACCGAAAACAGTTTCTCCTACAAAATCAGTAAAATAAAGGCAATAACAAATGTATCCCATCCAGGACAGAAGGTTTGTTAAACATAGAATTCGCATAGATTTCGGCATAACCACAATACTTTTTAAGTACAATAAAAATGACATTTTTTGATCTATTTCCTCAGATATTGATTTATTATTGTCAACATTCGATTTTATTGTTGATTCCTCTATTTGTTTCTCTTGAAAAGTTACTTTAAGGTCTACAATTGAATTCTAAGAGATTTATTATAATTTTATGAAAACATGATTATTAATTACCCTTACCTGTGAAACGTCATGATTTACGTTTACATTTTTGGTCATTTCTTTCTGAATTTCTATTGCAGATAAAGGTCTAAGCAGATTATCCTTTTCCATTAATTCCAATGGGATTTCTTTAAAGCTTGTTGTTGTTATAAATACAGAAATTATAAAAATTACTATGACTATCATAAAAACAGTTGGTATGTTTCCTCCAAAAAAAGATCCTTAGAATTCAAAATGATAATAAAATTTTTCACTGGAATTAAACAAAACCAACCAATTACAGTTTCCTTCCAGTTAATTCCTCCTAGGATATACCCAAAAGTTCCTCCTAATCCAGCTAATACAGAAAAGGTACTTAGACCTTTAGCATGATCTTCTGGTATACAAATGTCTAACAAATAACCTCTAGCTGGAGCTTGGCATGTTTCAGCACTAAAATCCAACAAAACAATTCCAAGAATTGTCAACAATGTCGCAATTTTATAATTGTTCGTATATGAGCTGCTAAGGATTGTAGGTAATGCGGTAGATTCTGTAACATTTGAGGTAATCTCATATGATAAATTTTCGGTAGATAATCCATCTCCTAAAAGTTGTCCAAGCTCTTTTCCAAACGGCACTAAACACAAACCACCAAATGTGCATATCGCTAGCAAAATAATTATTGGCCGCCTTCTACCTAATCGTAATCTACATCTGTCACTTAAAGAGCCCAATAAAGGAGCTAATATAAATCCAAAAATTGGTGATAGACCCCATACCAAAGTCATATGTTTATGCTCTAATCCAATTTGTAATAGTATTGGACTAACGAAAGCTGTTTCTGCAGCATATGCGAATTCAATACCAATTATAATGAAAGACAATCGAACTAAATCAAATCTTGATTTTATCCTTAAATTTTTAATAAAATGATTAAAATATTTGTTGTATAAACGGAAAATAAAAATCATCCTACCTAAATACATGAGAATAGTCTTTTTCTTGTTTTCCAGCATGTTCTTCTCTTAATTTTAGCATATATTTGACTGTAGGATTGTTATCCGTATTTAAATTTACGACAGGGCCAACAACCATTTTTAATCCTTTTTTGCTGGAAAGATACAAGAAACAAGTTTTCGTTATATGCTAATCATATTTGAAATTTAAAATTTTACTACCAATGACGGAGAGAATCATTAACTGATGATAAAATTGAGCTCAAAAATGATGCACTTACTAGATTATGTAGTAAGATTTGAAAAGTAAGCCATTAGATTTAATTAGAAAACAAAATACTTTTCATGGCTTGAATATCCTACAATAATGTCAATACAAATATTTTATCAAGGACATGATTTATAAAGTCTTAAAAATAAGTTTCAGAGATTGTTTTACTAAAATTATTCTTACTAGGAGAATCACTTAATAGGAGATTCTTCCTAGAATATCAAAAACTTTCATAATTTAAGTTAGAAAATTAATTTTATAGCAAGATTCCTTTTTAGGTTTTTTATTGAATTGAAAGCCTTAGAAAAATATTTTTTAATTTTGATGCGAAATGCAGTTCGAATTAATTAATCAGCTCTCTTTGATTAGAAAACTTAGGATTTCGAAAAACATAAATATCTCAAAAGCAGAAATATTT
>JXPE01030599.1:0-16530 GCA_001015215.1 Holcocephala fusca
CTCTCCATAATAATATATTTCCAGTGTATAAAATAGAATAAATTATTTTTTTCAAAAGTCATATTTCAATTTTACAACTAACCATTTTAGAGAGTATTGAATATCTTTAACTATAAAAAATCGACTGCATGAGACCCAGAGTATTACATGTAAATTTCACCAATTACTTAATGCATTAATACTAATCAATCTTTTTTTTCATTAAGTACAAAAATATTTTGTAAAGTGAAAGCTATCTTCAAATAAGTTTGCACGGAACTAATTTAATTGAAAATTTAATATACAAACATAGTAAAGCGTTTTTTTTTAAGTTTCTCCAAAGGAATTTTAAATTTGAGTCGTCAACAGCAATGACTACAAAAATATCCTGGAAAATGTAAGCAACTTATTTTGAAGGAATTTCTTGAGTTAAAGGTGCAAACTGTGATTCGAACAGTTTTCGCTGTAAGTTAAGAGGCCCTGCAATTTAACAAATATTGAGGTCCATTGAACAAATGTGCAATGAACCACTTGATGCTAATGCTGTGCATCTTTAACGAGCCAATACAAGTTATTCCCATAATTTAAAATCTGTAAATAGGCTTATAAAGCCATCATAAAGTTGTCGATTATCCCAAGATCTGAAAGTCTACAACAACATCGTGATATTCTCGAAATTGGTCACTAGTTTTGCCCTTTCATGATAATAAATCATGTTGAACTTGACAACAGTCCCCTCTTTCAATTTATATCATGAGCACAGGGTGAATTATGAGGCGCCTTATATGCGTTATACATATAAAGTTTTTTAATTCCAGATACTAATCTGACATACCACCAAAAGGAAATAAATTTATGAGAAATTTTCGCAAACATTGAGCAACAGTTAATTTGCATTATTTATGACTTTATTCGGCATAGCATTTTCAGACTATCCAAAATCTTATGTTATTTACTCAATTAAAATATTGAATTGAAAATTCGGAAAAAGCAGGTTAAATCACAAAATAAATGACAAAATTTACTAATTACGGAAATTTAATTCTAACTTACTAAACCCTTCAAATTTTTACCATTGACATTGACAATCTACAAATTATTACTTCCTGTTTCCTGTTTTCTTTATTATTAGTTTCTCTCACAGAATTTGTAAATTTCATTTAGCGTTGAAAACTACTTCTTCTCTCTAACTAGAAACAAATTTAATTGAGCTGCCGGGAAGCATTGCCTAATTTAAGGATTAAATTACTGAAGACACAATTTTAATTAAACGGTAAATATTTTCCTATCTTCTGCCCTAATGTGTAATATGATTACAAACTGTGTAGTTAGATACCACAAAAAGCAAGACAAAGCGCGTTTTACTCTACATGATATGTGAAGGTGCTTTATAATTATGAAAAGTGCTTTAAAATTAAGTTCCACGAATTTCTCTTCTCGGAAAATACTGCTATAGGGTTGGTTTTCAAGTAATCCTTTCACCTAAGAGGGAATTTTCTTTCTTTCCAAAATCACATTCAACACTGTAATTCTCGCTATGTTTGCCTAGAGATATTTTATTACTTTCACTTGAAGCGAAAGAAGTGTAGAGAAGGACTTATTTTTCACGCCATGCACTTTTTATTTACTCAGCCTTGAATGAGCAGATTATGACGAAAACTTCCTACGTATAAATTTTACTTTTAAAACCGACCAATTTAATTTCATCAGTCATATATGTTGGGGCTGTACTTATCTTACAGTGTTGATTAAGTGGATGACCTTGGAACAGGTATTGTATATATTTAATAACAATTAAGCCTTTACTGCTAATAAGTAAGGCAAAAACCTGAAAGTGTGAATGGAAAAATCAGTACAAACCATACTGGAATTCTCTGNGCCAATTTAATTTCATCAGTACATATATGTTGGGGCTGTACTTATCTTACAGNCAGTGTTGATTAAGTGGATGACCTTGGAACAGGTATTGTATATATTTAATAACAATTAAGCCTTTACTGTTAATAAGTAAGGCAAAAACCTGAAAGTGTGAATGGAAAAATCAGTACAAACCATACTGGAATTCTCTGTGTTATTCTTAAATTTTTCANGGTTTCTCATCTTCTTCATTATTAAATCAGTGTTGTTATCATTATCTTAAATCTGCAGTAGAAGGGTCCCTGTTCTTTCAATCATTGTTTATTTCGAAACATAACTCTGTGCCCTTATTACACCTACTTATAAAATATTGCTGTATTAAGTTTAAGATTTATTATGCTCATCAGAGCTCATATGTCATCATACGTCTAACTAACACAATACTCAGGGAAGCTCCTTTCTGGAAAAGCAGTTTTTTGCAAAACTTTAAATTTACAAAAACTTTTACCTCTTTCAACCCTTATATTGATATTTTGTTTAATATATACCCCCCAATTATTACCATACCTTTAATCCTTTCTTTCAAAGCTCCACATTGGACACAAAATCATTCAAGCTAATTATCACTACTAAAATATTTTGTTTACTTCTTACCAAAGTAATCAGTGTATCTTATTTATATCCATTAATTAATAAACTTTTTCCAAAGAGAATTAGATACATAACAAAAATAATGTGAAATGAAAGGAATACGGTTCAGGAATTTATTTGGAAATATACTACTGCACATATTTATGAACAGTCTTATCTTTCATAACCTCTAATTGACACATATCTTTCCTAATATTTCTCCCGCATTGTAATTAAAAAATTTAATTTAAAAGATCATAAGAACTTTTTATGTACAATTTTACTCGACATTAAATTTGTAAAATTCACACTTCGTTGAAATATCAATCGCATTGGAATTTTGTCGGATATTAAAAACTGGCGGAAATTGAACTTTCCAGGAAGTATTGTCACTGTAACTACAAAATATCAGCTAAATTGCTATTGAATATTGCTCTGCCTTTAGGGAATAATTAACAACATAATTTTATAATAAAAAAAAAAAAANTCAAAGGAATACGGTTCAGGAATTTATTTGCAAATATACTACTGCACATATAGTCTTATCTTTCATAACCTCTAATTGACACATATCTTTCCTAATATTTCTCCCGCATTGTAATTAAAAAATTTAATTTAAAAGATCATAAGAACTTTTTATGTACAATTTTACTCGACATTAAATTTGTAAAATTCACACTTCGTTGAAATATCAATCGCATTGGAATTTTGTCGGATATTAAAAACTGGCGGAAATTGAACTTTCCAGGAAGTNACTAAACTAAACTATTCCTTCAAGACTGGCCAAAGTTTTAATTGCGTAAAATTTAAATGCTATAATTTTAAAATCTGTACTTAAGAAGAACAGATTAATCATTTGGTACTTTACTTAACTAAGAAAACTAAGCGATTTATCATTTTTCCCGAAAATAATTTCTTTAGCATTAATCGGGAAAAAAATTGACTCCCCACTTCTACCCTTAATAAATTTTTTTTAAAATAGGGTCAGCTAAAATTAGTAAATAATACTACGTGAATTGCTATCTCTTTATTTATTTCTCTCTACCTCAACCATTAAAAATAGATCCCTTAGAATTTAGTGCTTTTAAATGAATTTGGTTCATTGTAATTCAATACACAAGGCACTTTCATAATGTGAATTAAAACATTTCAAAGGAATTATATCTTTTTTAATATAAAAACTAATAACAACACGTGCGAAATAGAACATCCTCTGAATGAAATCAAATCCATTGTTGTTGCAAGCTTAGCAAAAAATATGTACACACAATATTTCTCAAATTTTTGATATTTTATATAGCAATTCGATGAAAATGTATTATATTTACAATTGCACAGCAGGAGCTGTCAATCAGGATGTGTAGTACAATGAAATTTAGCCCAAAGCTATTTCAAGTCCTTGTAATAAAATACAGAGTTCGATCCGAACATATTAATATAAATGCTGTATTTTTACAGAACAACTATCTCTCTAAAATTACATAAAATCATGTATTCATGCAATTAAACATATTATCTTGTATTCGTTGAGGGTTATGCAATTCGAGTCATTCTCCAACTTGTCTAACTTTTTAGGAATTAAAAAATAAAAAGCTAAAAGCTAATTTAATATTAGCTGGAAATGTTTTTCCTGTCATAACATGCCATTCTTTCCGCTAATAAGCCGTTTAATAAAATTTTAATACCACTAAAACTTCAAATACAAAACTTTTACGAAACCACGAAAAGGTAATCAAGGATAATCTCCTGACACGGCAATAAAATCCTTCGTTTTTTTTCTATAAAACTGTTCCGCTTCAAGGTTGCAATGTCAAACTTTCTGGCAAAATAACTTTTTCAATTGTTCCGAAGTCCCACTCCAAAAACAGAATTAACGACTAGACTCAAATTGGAATTTTTATCTCTTCCTTTTAACGACAGTCGTATTGGCAGGACTACAGACAAGTTAAGTGGCATTCAGTCATAGCAACTTCGCAGACTTGGCAAAGTTTCTCTTTTATCCTGTAAGGATAAGGAGTATGGAATGTATTAAAGATAGGCTGTCAAAAACTATTAATAGTTAAAAGTAGTGTGATTTATGGGATCCTTGATATTTCACGAAATTTCCATGTTTCGATGATCTAAAAATGTTATTCATTACCACTTTGAGACCAGTTAGGTTGAAGTAAAAACCTGCTCTCCTATTTCCAATGCAATCCTATTTTTTAATATTTTCCTTCAGAAAAGCTAGTAATTCATAGATTAAATATTAAAAATTTTCTTGATTAGTATTTCTCTTATCTATTTAAATATCGAACTATGTCTTAAAGGTGTGGCATTCACTTCATCAAAAAGTGGGATTCAAGCGAGAACATGCATATAGACTATTGGCGCATATGATGGTTTCCTTCTAGCAAAACATAATGAAAATATACTCTCAATTCAGAGATAGCGCAAGGATAAACAAAGACCTGCAAGATTGTTTCAAGTAATTGCGAGTATATTTTCATTATGTTTTGCTAGAAGGAAACCATCATATGCGCCAATAGTTTATATGCATGTTCTCGCTTGAATCCCACTTTTTGATGAAGTGAATGCCACACCTTTAAGACATAGTTCGATATTTAAATAGATAAGAGAAATACTAATCAAGAAAATTTTTAATATTTAATCTATGAATTACTAGCTTTTCTGAAGGAAAATATNATGGTTTCCTTCTAGCAAAACATAATGAAAATATACTCTCAATTCAGAGATAGCGCAAGGTAAAACTAAAGGATAAACAAAGACCTGCAAGATTGTTTCAAGTAATTGCGTTATTAAAAAATATGCGTTGGTGAGATTTGGATATCTGACCATACTCAGGTGTAGCTGTAACAGTTTCCCTAAGCTCATTTTGGGCACACTGCTTTTATTTATTTTAAGTATATTTTATTTTTTACTCAACAGTGAGTAACTAAAAGTTAAAAAGCTATAATAGAATCTTATTAGCTTGCACGTAATATCAAAAAAATTCCTAGCATGTAATATTGACGATTGAAAAGACACTTCACTTCTTTCCAGTTCTCTCCCCTCTTTTTTCTATTCTCCTGAATATTTAATATGCAATATTAGATGGAACATGTAATTTCTTATTGACTACGGGTAAATAATTATATGTACAAAAGGAATTTTATTAATTAAAGAATTTTTGTAATTAATACATTTGGGCAGTATACACGTGAAATTAATTACACCTCATTGTCAAACTTCTATAAAGGCAATGAAGCTAAGAAATAGCCTTAAATTGGTAAGTCGTTGAGTGCTTATGACGGTGTTTACTGATTTATTTAGTGATTGGTTTTTAATATAATTGTGACCAAAATAATTAACAGCGTTACTGCCAGAAAATTTGGAATTAAAGCCCTGAATTAGCTTCACTTAAAATACAGTGCTTATGTTCATATTAAATTTAAACAGGAATTAAGTTTGAAAATTTCTTTTATTTTCCAACCATTTTTATAACCGATAAGTGTTTCAATCCTGTGAAATATCTTTTAATACTTTTTTCGGAGAAACGATTTAATTAGGCCAAATTTTCTACCAAAACAACTTTTTTTATTCAAATTACCAGTGAAAACTTTGGTAGCTTGTCTTTTGATCTTTTTTTTATTAATGGCTGTGATATCTGAGCTCGAACTTAATGAGGGCTCCTTCTAATAGCTTTTTCAATTCATGAACATGCATTTAAAGAAAGTATTAAAGTTATAAACAAATAAAGAAATAATATAAACTTCTAAAGTACTTCAGAGTATCTAGCCCAGTTGAAATGAAATGATCTTTTGGGTCATAGCATGTGTTACCTGTCTGATTCTGGTCACATCAAACTTCAGACTGAACTTATATTAAAAATTCGCGTAGAAATATGTTGAACGTTTTCTTTTCATCGCAAACACACAAAAAGGGGTTTATACCAGAAAACATGAAAAATGCAGAAGGGTGGCAGACGAACCCGTGAATTTTGCTGTACCTATACGCCACGTTGTTTTAGCAAGGATTCGATTTTTTAAACATTTTGAGTTATTTGGAGTAGAAAATATGTTTTGTTGATTTTTCCTTCATTTTCTCTTGATACGTGAAAGGAAATTTAAAATTCAAATAAAGTCTGTGAAAATATTCTGTTCAACAACCCTTAGGTCTTCCTCACCTTTATTTCCCTTGTGGGTTAATAATGCGAGAAAAATCTCAATTTGTTATTTTTTTGGAAAGTGACATATTTCGTTTATTTCTCAGAGTAAATATTTTACTAATGTAGAATTTTAACCTCCATCATTGCAGTTTAATTACATCGATTTGAAATACTTCTAAAGTTCTCATTGATAGACTTAAAAATCTTGGATGAGGTCTAAATTTCTGACGTCAGAAGAAAAATTTCGTTCATAATTTAAAATTCATCTAAAAATTTAGAAATCATTAACAATACTATTTCACTGGTGACAACAATTACCATAATCTTTTACCATCATCAAAATTTCTTTCCAAGAACATATGTACGCCGTCACACATAACTTGACTGAGGCAGCTTATGAATGGGTGACACAACTTTATTCTGCAATTTACTCAATTATTAAAAATTGATATAAGTTTTCTCTTATAATTAGACCTTCTGCGAATTTTCTCATCTAAATATAATACTAATTTTCAAAACTGTCTTTTATAAGATGTGATTTTTAAGTTCTTTTACATATTCATGTTATCAATTTCAAAGATGAATATTTGAAGTAATTATAAACTAATAGTAGTTATATTAGCAATTAAATTCGTAAGCATCCTATTGAAAGGTTAAATTGTGCTTAGATTTAAAAAAATATGGATATTTCTATAGATTTCATTACTTTAAACATTTTTGTTTCTAATAAATTCCTTAGCAGTGGATTAAATAATATCACCGTTCAGACAGATTTATCATCACATCAATGTTTTAATCGATAATCAGAAACTTATCATGCTTTACTTTCAACTAAGAAATGCTATCGCTGAGAAAAACAACGAGTAGTCAATCTTTGCAGGTGACAGCTAGGAAATTGGTTTTCGTCCAAATAATAAAAGGAAATGCTGAAAAATCGAACCAACCCATTAATTATGGATGCGACGTTAATTAACTCTTGTCTAATGAAAAACAATTAAGAGGTAGAAAGTAGAATGTCTCTGTTTGATATATTTCTCATCCCTTTAGTTAGTGAGATAGATAACAACACCAGAAACACTAAGAGATGACTTTTTCCTAAAAAGATCCTTTATTATATTGTACTTAATCTTAATATTTTCTTTGCAATATCTTCTGGAACGATGATAGCGCTCATAAATTTTCATATAGCCAATATTTACGATGACACATTTCCACAGGGTAAGAATAAGCCTTCTTGCCCTATAAGCAAAAGTTTTTCAAGCTGCTTTTACTACCGAGAAGCATTCGGAAGAAAACAAATGACCAACAAATTGTGTCATTTCTAAATCATAAAATATTGCACGTTTATCAAACTTTGCTCAAATGGTGCCTTTTTAATAACAAAAAAAAAAAAGAAAAAAAAGAAATGCTTTTGATATATTGGACAAACTATTATTAACATGATTCTATAATGCGCATTCACATTAGTCAAAATGTGTACTTTCACGTACATTAAGTGTACTAATCTTTTAATATTTATATTTTATTTTACTGACAAAAAATTGATAATTTTTCCTTCTTTCATAGTTAGAAAGAAGCCTCGGGAGGTAAATTGATATTACATTGAAATGCTTATCTATTGTTACTATTCGTTTCTATTACGTAAATTTAGTAATTTACCCCTAGCGCATTCATAATGATTATTTTTCCTATAAACTTGAGTTATTTTAAGCCACAAGCTTCCTTTCACCTGTTGTCTAATAAATAAAACATAAATTTCAATTACAGGAACATATTGAGCTGAAGGTGAAGAGTGAGTGCCAGTATTTTGTACCTGGAACGATGAACGGTTCAATTGTTTTGGAGCACATCTAGAAGGGTAAATCTAAAGGCACACAATTTTACAAGTTTCATAAATTTGCATTAGAACTTGTGCTAGTTAAAAGCAACCCTGAAAGTTTCCTTCTGTTAGCAAAATTCGAATATGCGTCAGGTGTTGAGTTTCACACATAAATTTACATTTTTAGAATGCTATCATACTCAATAATATTGCTAATACTCAACATTTTCCAAAACTTCATGCCATAATATCGGGTATGTTATTTTTTAAAAATTGTCTGCGAAGTTTATGCAGTTTTTTAAGTTATTTTTAATAAATAACTGAAATAACATAAGCTGCGTATCTCCATTTCATTTTCAAACTTTAAGGTAGATTTAAATTCAATTTATAAAAATGTTACTCGGACACATAGGGACAGAACATTTCTTATCAAAATCAATATAACGATAAATAAAATAAAATGCTTTCCTAACCACAAATATCACAATTGTTAAAAGTTAGATTTTGAATATCATCTCCGCACACCTAAAAAACATTCAAATTTTCATCAATATTTCTATGAAGGAAAATCAATACAGAACGTATTCTTTTTCATTTGCAGTCCAAATTTTTTTATATTAACAGCACAGGCTTAAGTACCCTCTTTTCAAAATGTTCTAAAGATTTCAATATAAATGCAAATGTGTTCCAACTTTCCAAATTATGTATTTTGTTTTTTTGTAGGCTTTTCTTTCAGCCTAATTTGTGCTCCTAAATTTTTAATTAACCGTCTACAAGGTATTTAGCTTCGAAAATGAAAATGTCAGTTACCTGTGTAGCTACAAGAAACCCATGAACGTTAATTTTAATTAGGAAAAGAAAGTGCCAACGTGTAATACGAAACCTCTAAGCTAAACGTAGGTACAAATAGAATCTTTGGCCTGTGAGTTATCGACGTTCTTCAAATTGTTACACGCGCCAAGTATTTTCTCCAGAATACCCGTATAAGCCCTCTGAAATTGCTTAGCAAGCTTGGAATTTCTTATAATTGAAAGTAATTTTCCGTAATATTGGATTTTATTTATTTATTATTTTTTTTTTTGGTATGTCAATTTATTTCCTTCATGTAAATGGAAATATAATTTTCTTTTTTCTCCAATTGCGGCGGCAATGTAAATTTAGTTAAATTTTTTTTGTTCACATTTAGCAGCGCATTTTACAATTTTTCTTTCGATAATTAACCCAAATTTCCCAACTCAGATTTCCCTGTTCTGTTATATAATCGTCTAGGTAACTTTGTAATATTCTCTAATATTCCCTATGTTCTTCCATGTAATGTTCTAGGTAACCTTCTATGCCTTAAAATTACATTATGGAAGAAAACAATTTTTGGAAATTCCAAGTTTTTTTTCAATCTAAATATATATGCAATATTTATGTAACCTTTTATGCATGTTCCAAATAATATTTCGGAACATGAAAAAAAATTAGGCCAAAAAATTCTTATGAGTATCAAACTAACGTTCACAAACTAAATAGCAAAGTTACATGCAAACGTATAGCTTTGCGTTATTCATAATCCTGTCTTCATCAGTTCAAACAAACTTTTCATGTTGTAGCCTAAAACAGAATTTTGCTTAGTTACATATTCCACCCAAATGCAGTAATGACTGTAGCTGTAAGCTTTAGTTTTGTCCTTGTGGTTTCCATACTTCCAACTCGAAAATTACCATTCACATGCACTAACAGAGAATTAAACAATGCAAGAGAACACGTGAAAATTTGTTATTGAAATACGTCAGATATCGAGGTTATTTCAAACAAACAGAATCATTTCATAATTCCAACAGGGATCTTTTTCTAATTATTGAGAGTTTCACTAAATTGCACCATTGATTTGTGTTCGCTTGAGTTATAATTAGAATTAGTAACCTAACTGTGAGAAGAACATTAAAAAAGCACGCTTGTGACCCTATTCTTCATCAGTATGATTTTCCTATTCCAAATTACTTCTAAAAAAATTATATAAGCCCATGCCGAATCTCAAAGCAACAACATCTCACAATTTTTAAAATGCTTTTAAAGATGCTGTGGAACAAGTGAATCGCTTATTACTTCTAAGAATTCGTAACTTCGAAGAAATGGTGAATAGTAAAGTGCTAACAATAACGCACTGATTTAACCTTAGGAAGAATACAACCTTCCTCCAAAAATCAAAAATTCAATTAATACTGCAATTTCAAGACACCACTAGTACGAGTATAAAAAGTCACGGACAGTACAAAATTCAAAATTCAATTGCTTTAATTTTTTATATTGAAAGGGTAATTAAGTTTACAGTCGCAATCTGTTTGTCTTAAATGACTCAATTGAATTGACCAGCAAATAGCTTTCTAGTGCTCTGTCCTGTATCAAGTTGAGTGCATCCACAACGATGGAACGATATCTGTAAATATAAGCTGATTGCTTAACTTAATTGCAAATAAGGTTTGTTTCTGATGGTGAAACTTTAACGAGTTTTTGTTGACCATCTGTTGAGAGTTCAGTAGGTAGAAACCCAGAGATCCTTTTACATTTCGTTAGAACTCGTATTTTGCTTTTAGATAAAAATTCCTCTAAAACAATAAGAGCCAACTGCAAAGAATAGTTACAGATTTTTAGAGCTAGGAATTTTGAGCAAATTATTTAAACATCAAATACAAGTAGACCTTCAAAGGGACAATTCGTAATGCAAGAAAGGAAAGTCTGCAGATATTGCTTTTTTGCTAATTCTCCAGCAGTTTGACATAACCAAATCGCTATTAAATTAATTTACTGCGCTTAATTCAAAAAAGTAAAACTTTATATTCCAGTTCTGTGGGATTTGTTACAGTGTGAGACATTTTATGTTCTACAGTGTTAACATGCAAATCATAAACACTTGCTGCATAGTTTTCAGTTCGATGAATCCCAAAATGTTTTCATAGCCAGGGCACAGCAAACACCAACGGCTATGGCACCATCTGGGGGTACATGCTTGCCCAGACGGTAATAATTTTCAGGAGATAGTCCCCAAGCTATCCTGTTGCAGCCAAATAAACATGTTTTTGCATTTAATTGAGATTAAAGGGAAGCATCCCTCAATGAATGCAAAAATAGCCCCCACACTTTATCCATTCTTCTGCGTTTAATAAAATTCAAGCTTTGATTAATAATTGTAAAAAAAAACATGAAATGACATTTTTTATACAGATTTATATTTTTTGTTTTCGCTTGTTTTGTTTGTTTGATAAATTGAAAAAAACAAAATATGAAATTACTTACAGTACACAGAACTACGATATAATTATTACTATCCTCATTTAATATTTGATCACCATAAGCCATCCGATAGTCTTACAAGATTTACAAATATGACGCAGTTCCCATTAGAAAAAGCTCTATGGTCTATTTAAAGTAAAAGGATTGAGGCTAAGAATTACCAGATGACAGAAAAACCGAACCCCACATACAAGTTCAAAAATTTGCTTATTTTAGAATAATTAGCTGCTAGTAAAACAATTCCTTTATACTCAAGAACCCCCTATCTCCCTTGAATTTATAATATGTTTTATCATTAATATTATTTTAATATTACTTAGATCATAGATTAAAACCAAATTCTCAAAGGTCTAGGATACTACTTTTTTGTTTCAATATATTTTCCTTCTTTTGAAAACTTATACAACCTCATCAGCAACTGAAAACCACTTTCCCAGTCTGATAGTTCCCTGAGTACACGAGTGAATATAAATAAATAAGTGAATCCAAGAAAACGACTGGGCTGAAACGAATCGTTTTTAAATGGAAATGAAGTAAATTTGGTATTCAATTTCGTTAAGAAAATTCATCTCAAAAATATCCCCTTGAACACTGCCCTGCAATATAACAATGGATTATGGTGAGTTTGCTTTCTCTAGAGAATATTCGTAAGCTCCTTTTCCTGGTAAAAACGCCTAAAAAGTTTTCTAGTTGTCCCAAGAGAGAAGCCAGACCGTTTATTATACTATTGAATTATGAAATATAGTGAAAATAGTCTTCTAGATAAATATGTCGTTGCTATGATTTTGTGACACCAACAAAAAGAACAATTTTATTAATGCATCTAATGCATAAGAGAATTGTATAAGCGTTTCTAGAAAATTCAATATCAAAGTTTTTAATCTTCTAAGAGAACTACTTTTTTTTCTGCCCAAATAAAACCAGCGGTCTTCAGTTATAAAATAATTTTATCATAAATTTTTTATGCTTAATAGAAAAAATTTTGCATAATCAGCTATAATCAGCATAATCTGCACAAAGAAAAACAAAGTACAAAGTGAAAGTGAAGAAAGTGCGATAGCAGTCAACAATCAGTCTACCTACAAATAATGGTTTTGCGTTATTCTCGANCCACAAAGAAAAACAGAGTACAAAGTGAAAGTGAAGAAAGTGCGAAAGCAGTCAACAATCAGTCAACCTACAAATAATGGTTTTGCGTTATTCTCGAAGGTGTAGTATAAGATCCATCTTAATCTACTAAAAAGAGAATTCTGCAAACATTTACTAACTTATTCTAACCTGAATATTTTACCTCAATAAATCCAATAATATTGTAGTATGACTTTTCGACTAAATGTTTTAAATTTGAGCTTATATTAAATTAAAACGACTGTTTTATTATTTTTATAGGCTCTCAAAAATAAGATTAAAACCAATGAATTTAATCAATCAATTTAATTAAATAAATGTCCTACTCGAAACAATTTGTATTCAATTTAATATCATACCATCTCAACAAAATATCAATAGTTTTTATGATATTAAGGATTTGTATTGTAAGTAATTGTAAAAATAGCACCGTTTTACACTAAGATCTATCTCGAATACAATTCTTGTAATCTTCAACTCAAAACATCCTATGAAATCAAAATTAATTTCCATTAGGGCTTTCAAAGCCTTCATTTGAAACTCATGCGACTGTTATAAATCCATTTAATCCTTTTTCCGCAATAGAAAAATCTCCCATTATTAATATACAGGCCTGGATAAAGGTCTTCCTTATAATGATGTGATATTTACTTTCATTAAGATATTTCCTCCGCAAGAATTACGACAGATGTCACAAATGTGGCAAGGACAACACTTATCCAAGCCTGAACTAATGAATGTCACTAAGGCCAACATGCATCTAAAATACTCGTACCGAAACTATACTGTACCGAAACTGAGCAGAATGCAGCTAGAGCAAGTTTTGATTGATGAGCAACAAAGTTTAAGGACAAACTAGGATGTTTTTGAAAGTACGATTACTCTTTCGACACAGCGGTGAACGGATGACAAGCTACTGTCTCTCATAGTAACAAATAATTATTCAAGTTTTGGTGGTTCCAGAAACTTTATAAAGATTACAATTCTCATTTCTAATAATCTGCCAAATAATTTACCAATTAAAATTTCTTTATTTTGATACTAAAACATACTTGTTGTCGCATATTTCTTTATAATAAAAGATCTCTGTAATTATGTAACAATTTTACGTTTTATGAGGGGATAGTTTCGTATTACCACTAATTAACTCAACGTGGTAATTTATTATAAACTATGAACCAATTATTACAAGTAGTAAGATTAAGCTTCTGTTTTTTTTATTTATTTTCTCCACGGTTTATTTAGTCCTACAGGCTGCCAATTTAGTCTAATTAAAGTATTAGAAGTTAGTCACACATCCTTACATTAAGGATCAGTAGTGTGAAGGCTCCAAGCATTTCTGACATTATTTAATAGCTTAATTTTATGATTACTTTAATGGTATGGAGATATTATTACATTCTACTCGATAAGTGAACTCTTAAATAATTTATATCCCAATTCAGTTAATTCTAAAAAGTGGTCGGTCAAAGAATTATCCTATTTTATGATAATAACCGATGATTATGCATTTTGCAACAAAATGATATTCTCATCAAAATTTTGTTTTGCTTAATGTGCTTCGAAAATTAACTATTTGAGTATTGAATTTGGTTTCACATTTTCAATAGTTTTGTGTGCACTTGTGGTAGTAAAATTAAGAAAGAGCTCTGCCACATTATTCCAAGTGTCAAAAATTGAAAGAAAAGTCTGATATTTTCGAGCGGTTGACAGAAAAGTTTTTAGAGACAAGTGAGAGAAATGATGAAAGAATTCGCCATGTAATGAAATTATATTTTAGTTTTCTGCTCCATCAATTGAACAAATTGGATACAAAAAAAAAAAAAGAAGAAAATCCTGTTCAAGAATGAGACCTTTTCCTTTATTTGCTTTTTCAGCAAATTTTGAGGGAAATGAATTTTTTCCAGTTCTTCGATTGACTGATTCTGTTATGGAAAAAAATCAGGTTAAAATATTCACTAAAGAAAATTTAGCAATCAATAGGAGACACTTCTTTTCCACCGGGTAACGTCAATTTTCAGCTCAAATAGACAAATGGGTAGTTAAAAAGATAACAGCTGCACTTCAATAATTTATCTGTCTGTAGTAAACATGATATTTTCTCATCTATTGCAATCGGCATGTACTGCTAATGCCACTATGCCAATCTCACTATTTAACTTTCCACCATTTCTCTTAGTAGAATTGAAGAAAGGAACATCGTTTAATCAAATTATGACTAGTTATTTTCTGAAACATTAAAAAAAAAAAATTTAAAACTCAAGAAATGCAGAGTTTCTAATTCTATTATCATCTTCAGTCTAAGCTTAAATTAAAATCAACATTTTTTATTATGAACGATTTCTTTTTACTTCTAGTGGAACCAAAGGTATTTATTTTTTGTGTTATCAGGTTGTGCCTGAACAAAGTTATTTTAATTTGTTTTTAAGCAAATGACTGCATTTTTAATTTCTGTCCTATAAAATAAAAATTAAACACTTGAAGACTAATTTCTTTCTGAATGTTTTCAGGGAGCTTATTCTATTCAAAATAATCTCTCCCTACTACTTTCTATAGCTGTGCACTTTTCACTTTGCAGTTATTGATTGATTTATGACTTCATAATGCTGCCGTCAAAGGACAAAATGTAAACTTCAAGCAACTACGAAAAGCTTTGCTCTTTTTATTCCTTGATTTTAATTTCAATTGTTAAATTGAAAGTTTCTTAAATTAAAAAACTTAAGACCTTTGACTTTCTGCAAAGTAACACTTCACGGTCGAACAGTCTTTGCACACTCGAACTGCATAAAAACATTTTTCTGGTTAACTTTTATGGTACTTCTCAGGAATCTCTTGCAGTAAATGTTTGGTACCAGAGGGGAAAACTTTTTCTTTGCAGTTGCTTTTACAACCAACTTCATCTCGGTTATTGTAAGAAAATCAAGAAGGTTTTTCTTTTTGCAAAAAAAAAAGGAAAACTGAGGGTTAAAAAAATTACTTTGATTTCACGCTTGAGGGACAAGGTTTTCATCAAACTCGTTTTCTCATCAAGAATGCTTCTAAGTAGCATTTGAGCTGCAACAGAGTTTTGATTGAATTGTTTTGATTTAAATTTCTCAATTTCTTCCCAGCTAGAGATCCATATGGCTGTAAGTATTTATGGTTACTTTAGCTGTTTTGCTACCCACAAAATAATTCATCAAGGAGTTTTTAAAGATTGAAAGAACGAAAAATTATTTAATTTTATTAAAAAAAAAAAACTTAACTGATACTTCTTTTTCTACTTCATTAATTTTTCTGAAAAATTACATCCCTCCCCTTAGTTCTAAATATCTAATAAATGTCATTCGACAGCCAGAAGAATAATATTCAGGATTTCAAGTAAATACCACCATATAAGAATTATTGACGTCGTTATCATGCAATATTGAAGACGAAATTTGGCAGAATTTTCGCTGACACTCCTTTGGTCTGGTGATTCTTATTTCCAGTCTTGGAGTGCCATAGATTTCATACAAAAAATAGCCACTTAATCATTCTATTGATGATTTATACTACTGCAAGTGCATTTTCTTTCTAAGCTCTCGTGAATAGTGTTTTTTTTTAAAAGTAGCCTAAAACTTAGAATAAAGCAGATAAAAAGCAGACAGCATCATGAAATTATTTGGCAAATGCAATTTTTTGCCATCTTATTTTAAAATTTTGCAATATA
>JXPE01030744.1:2222-15838 GCA_001015215.1 Holcocephala fusca
ACAAAACAAGAACGGATAAGACTTGTTTTTATTTACATTTTTAAAGTATAGTTTTGTGATTTTTGGTTAATTTGTGCAACTAGCTTAAAAATTTTAAATGCGATTATTTATATAATTGTAGGGCTTCAAGAATGCTTTAAAGGATCTAATTATTCTACTGTATTTATTTCTGTAGAGTTTTCATTTAACCAATTCTTGTCAGGTACTATAAACAGTAGGTGAATGAATTTTTTTCTGAGGAAAGAGAGCTTTCGGTTTTTTAATTTTTTTAAGTTTTTCTTTCATAATTTTATAACTTTACTCTCCAGATTATTTAGCATAGCCATGGACGAAACTTTTATTCATTTAGCCGTAAATAAGAAAGTGTCCCACCGAAATTGAATTCAAGACCTTTGTTCGGATAGTCCAAAGTCCAAACCACTAGGTTGCCAGGTCATCATGCCATACCTTAATATCGACTTATGTTGTTATATCCTATTTGGTTAAAGCTACGAGGGTTTTAATTTTGGATTTATTCTCTGTAAGCACTTGGTTGTCCAACACGTGTCTTAATAAACTTTTTAGTGTGGTCAAGGCTGGCTCAGTGGAGCTACTATTTAGTGAGGTAACTGGTCAGTATCAAACTTTGAACTCATGAAATGTAAATAATAAAGTTTTTGATTCATTCCGGAAGAGATCGTTTTTTAAAGTAGTTAATTTTATTTCTATTATCTTCAAGTGCATCATCAGAATCAATGACTGTCTTATGACTATAAGCATGCAATACAATCCTTTTCTTTTATCTAATTTCATTTTTATTATATTGGTTTTTATCTAGGAAATATATTACTACTAGTTAAGACAATCATTTGTTTCTTGTCTTAATAAGATATTTCCTGAAAGAGTTTTCATAACTAGTTTTCTTAAACCATCAAAAATCGCTCCTTTGATGTTAAATTAACTTTTGCGATTCCTGCCTTTGAAAACTTTTTATATGACTGGGTTGTGTTTTTGAATGGTATTTTTTCTATCTAAGAAAGAGTTGTGACATAAAATCAATTTGCAGAAATATAGTCGAAACTCCAAGAAATGATGCAATAAGAATATATAAACAGTTTTAGTATGTCGAGTGGTTGGAGGCTACCGCAGAACTTTAGAAAATATCTTTTGCGCTAATTTTCTTAATACGAGATCGATTTATTTTTATCCGCAGTTATTAACAATTACAAAATCGGAAAGACTTTGTAAATAAAACCGACCAGGATTAATACAGCACTCAAGCCCCTTAAAATGCAGTAGAGAAAAGATAAATATCTATACAAACTGAGTGGGTAGAAAACTTATCCATCAATCGTTTGAAAGTAAAATAATTGCAATGACTACAGCTCTTCTATAGAAATTATTGTTGATGGCCAATCCATACAATTCGCAACATGTTGAAGTTGGGAGAGTTTTTGAAGAGTGTGCTAGTGTCAATGATGGTTTCAGAAATTCCGAATTAGGAACTACAAATACAACACTTCGTCGGCATCTGCCGTTAGCAAAGTCAGTTTGTTATACAAAAAAAAGCTCAGTGATTGTTTGTGTGTATTATTTGGTAACGTGCTTCAGGAATGATAGTTTCTTGGCTCAAATGATAACTAAAGATGAGATATGAACTCCCTACAAAAATACTAAGCACTGAAGGTAGTGAGTAGACAAAGGGGAAACAGTAGCATCTCCAGTGTAAGAAGGTTTTAACCCATGTAAAATTTTATAACCTTTTTGTTAACAAATGATAACAAAGGCCTGCCATGAGCAGTTTAAGTACCTTAAATCAGATCATTTTTAATTAAGATATTGCTCGGTCTCATAAAATGGGGTAGACAGAACTGGAGTAGTTTTAATCGTCCTATTTGATTCCCTTTTATTTCGTTGTTATAACCATTTGGACAGAAAACTTCTATTTCCTTAGACGGGGTCATGACGGCGCTGGTGTAATATTTTTCGTCAGTACGTTTACTACGATTTTTAAAAATTAAATACAAATTTTTTTTTTTTATGGAGGGGATCCTTTTTGAGTCTTAAGCACTTAGGCCATCTATGAGGGCCTATTGTGTCCCTTCCTTAAAAACTATCTTAGTTTTTTTTTTATGTCTTAGGCGGGAATCGAACACACAACCTTTTGTGCGGATAGTCCAATGGTTACACCACTGGGCTACCAGGCCGGACAAAAACATATTTTAAAATTAGCCGTATTATTTGTTGGATGACCCTATGTGTCGATGATATTCTAGCAAAGAAACATGCCCAAAGTTTGTCGACAGACTTACTGCTTAAGTTTTTACTAATAACGAACTGCGATAAATCTTTAAATTGTTGTACACAAAGGCTTGGAAGGTGGTCGGTTTGTGGCGCCACCTTTCTCCGAACCATTCATAAAACTTGTATCACCTATCTTATCTCGCCTAGTAAACAAGTAAAAGGCGTTGATGCGAGTAATCGAAAAGAAAGAGACCTTCATCTGCAAGCCCCGTTTTCATGAACGGCGAGTGTCGTATTTTACGGCAACTTATAAATAAAGCTAGTAGTAACCTAGTCAGTTTGGGCATAAATGAGATCAGACAGTGGAAAAAGTGGCGCAAGGAAATACCAAAAGTATTCATAGATATGGAAGTCTTACGGATTGAAGCATGGAATTACAAGACTGAGTACCTTTCTAGACAATGAGTTGCAAGTATATAGTAATTATTATGTTATTATCTTATAAAAGTCAGAGATACGGGAGAAATATGCTGACCTTATATAAAGTATCTAACATGTTTGAGATACGAGTATATCATTGTTAAGGGATAAATATGATGCACTTGTAATGAGTAAAGGAGATATGAGAACAACCACCTACCCCTGGTCAGCCAAAGCGATAAAAGAGAAAGGAGCAGGCCCTGTCGGTGTAAACAAATGCTTAACGGAAACACATGAGTGCATATGAACATAAACGGGTACCGGGGGATAGGAGCTCCGTCACTTCTAAGCTCTTTTGGGATTTCATGATGCCTATCATTGGAATTGGACTCCCGGTGTCTCTGGAAGAGCTAGCTTTCAAGTTAGAAGGCTGCTAACGGAGAACCTTACATGATAAGAGAAGATTTTAGATGCACTTAGGTTGTGCCGTTGGGAATATACCAAGAGCTGAGCTCAATGTTAAAACACTCATAGGTTTGTTATTTAAAGCTATTACTATATTCTCTTTTGAAATTTGAACATGGTAAAATGGGGAAGAGAATTAAAAATTTTGTAATGGCATTATAAGGAAAATGGTCTCATTATATTAAGATTTTTCAGTAATATATTCACCCCATTTAATAGAGAGCGTCTTAGATTCACCGAAATAGAATGTTGGGTATAAATCTTAAGTTTTGAATTAATCTCATTACTTTTGTTGCACACCATATTACAATATTTTAATTATCTTTAAAATTAAAATGGACAATAAAAAATTTTAGTTTTTTTTATATTGCTGCAAAGAAATGAGTTCTTAAGCCAAATAAGAAAGATTAAGCTCATTAAATTTTATAAAACTTTTCCTTAAAGGGTTGGTGCATACCAGTAAAAGGAACTGGGTAATATTTTTTTTAATAAATTGTGAAACTTGACAATGATATAAAGCTGTATATTATTTTTCTTGTCAGAACTTTCCAAAAAATTGCGAAAAGTGAAAATGAACGAATTCTATGAACCGCGATACAACCACAAAATTAAAAATCAATGCCTTGTTCTAAAATCAACCAACAGTACAAAAATAACATACTTTGTGTTGAAGTAGTCTTAAGATGGAAAGCCGCGTATTGGGTAAATTGTAGAAGGTAACTTGAATAGCAGAATTTTTTTGTCATCAAGAGAGGAGCATTTATTGAAATTAGTGTCGTTTTTAATGGTAAGATTAAAAAGAGTTACATTTTACAACAAAACGTTTTTTTTTTTGGCCCTTAATTTTTAACGAAGAAAGCAAGTTAAATATTCTACGTAAATAGTACCATAATTGTCTTTTTTTATTTCGTTGATAGCCTAATAATGAAAATACGGAAATATATAAAGCTAAATAGATGGTGTTATAAAGTTTGAAGTACGTGGACGTGCTTTTGACTGGGAATGTTTTCAAAATACCTCTTGCTTGTATCTTTAATTAGCTGTAGTTAATTATCAAATTACTATGTCCTTAATTAGTTGCTTAATAGGAAAACTTCATGTTAGGTGAAACTACAATTTCCAATATTTGTGTCAATCACCGTTGATATATTTGCCACACCTGGTCTAAAGCAGTGAAGGTTAATTGACCAGAAATTGCACTCCGTGCAATTCAAACAGTTATTCGCCTTAAAACCTTTTAAATTGATTTCGATTCTGAGAGCAACATTTTATCAATTGCATGAACTAAACAATTATTGTTATCGATTTACGGCAGTATTTTATAACAATGTCCGTCTACACCTCAAGTTGAAAAATCAAAGTAGCCGGTGACTTATGTATGTTTCTTCTATTTGGCTTTAAGGGCTAGTTAAATATAATCGAACTTATTTCTATAATTTTGCTTTTTCCTCTTTCGTTAGAAAAGGATAATCGGAAAACATAACAGAGTTCATAGGAGTTTCTTACTGCAATAAGGTTCGTGTTACTCTTAAATAAATGTCTATTGGGAAGAGATACATTGTTCGTTTCTATCACCGGTTTTTAGGTAAAAGATAAAGAACATTAGATGATTATTCTCCATGCAGGGCTGTAGTTTTCAGAGAAAAATATTTCTCAGGAATGAGATGCAATGTTTATACGCACCTGTTCGAGATTTCTTCTTTTCCGCCACTAAAGCGTAGTAAATATGAGAAGCCCTCAATTTAAAATGATGATCAACTCACATACACAATTATAACACTTTACTTTAGTATGAGAGCAAAAAGGAATAGTGTGATCCTGGAGTTTTTTCTTCCTCTTTATAAGTTAAACAAAAAGACGAGTAGAATGACGACCAAAGTTTCCCGCTTGGCTCATTAACAATTTCGATGACCTCAATAATATTTCTATCCTTAAGTTCCTTTCGTTTAGTTTTCTTCTTTATGTTTGTTCTAAAAATGTCTAATGCAAGCAGTGTCATTATTTACTTTCAATACTATTCCTCTTTCTACTTCTTCAACTTATTGTCAGCTTACTTGAGTATTTAAAATCATTTTCGGAGGACTAAGTTTTTATTTTTTAGCGTTTTATTTTCAAACCCTTAAATCTCACCAATTTTTACTCATGGTCTCTAGCTACAGTTTTAAGGAACTTAGCCTAACAAATTATGTTGTCCAAAAGTATGATGAATCTACCATTTGAATTTAGTAAGACTATGCAACCGGATTAAATATGACTTCATAGATTTGTAATACTGTCTTTTAGACCTAAACAAAATTTAATTTAAAAGTAATTTTGTATGGTTCGAAAAAATTTCTTTCGTGTATTTATAAAATGTTTGATTTTCATTTTTTGAACGAATTTGTAGCCATCCAAATGTGTGAAATATTAGTCAAGTCCCTTGGTGATCAGAGTATGTCGAAAAAGATTTACTTAAAAAAAGGCAGAGGACGCATTGAAAATAAACAACTTTCCGGGCGAATATCAACGTCAGCTAAAGATCACTTTGATGTTCAGAGGGTGAATTGTGAATTACGTGAAGAAAATCAAAGAACTTGTATTCAAAAATCATCTATTAACAATTAGAGATATTACTGATATTTTTGGTATTACAAGAGGATAAGTCAACACAGTTTTAAAACACGTTTCGTGCCTCAGACGTGTTAAATCTCGATTGATTTAAAAAGGAGCGTCACTGAAGAAATCATTTCCGATTACTAATTATTCTCCTATTACACATTTGAAAGAACTTGGACAAATGTCTTTTGAACGACCTTCTGAACACGAGTTTTGTACTAACAAAGGACAGTTTTACAATTATAAGAAGCGTTTTTATTTTCACAAAATAGAAATTCCAGCTAAATTCAAATTAGGAAATGTAGAGGCATCTCAGAAATTTGTGGTTACTCTCAAACGAATTTGGCTTAAATTGAAAGGAAATGCCGGATGCTCATATACATATCGAAAAATTAAAAATCAGCTGGGTGTAAAGCTTACAACAAAAAAATTAACCCTGTGGCTTGGTAACTATATTAAAAAAACCAAAGATGAATTAGCTTTTAGGATTGCTTAATGGTTCCTATGCTTGAAAATTAGTTTCTTAAATGCTTTTCTTCAGCTGCTATAAATTACACAAAAAAAAAAAACTTTAAAATACTATTAGTTTTAGACTTCGCCCCAGGTCACCCAAAAATTTTAAATCAGCGGAATGCAAAAGTAATCTTTTTGCTGCGTAATACAACTTCACTTACTCAACGCATAAATCTTATTTATATTAGCCGAATGTCTTAATTAACATTGAAGAACATGGATTGTAAGAGAAGCGCCACACCGCAAAGTTGGTCTTAAAAAAAATATGCGTCTTTAATAGAAACAGAGTTTTGGCTCATAATAAGTATTGCTTATTAACTAATTACCTTTGGTAGAACGAGATTTGAGAAAAAACGAATTCAACATACAGAGGATTTAAAAGAAAACGAACGCAGATCCAAATTTTGCAAATTAATGAGGAAGATTTTGATGAATTTGTTAATGAATTCACATCAAAAAAATTAAGAGAGGGACTTGATAACATGGCAAAAAAATTAGGAAAATTTTTTAAGGTCTATGAAAATATCTTACATTTATGTGCGTACCGAAAAATTTTAGACGCAACTGAAAATTTGTCTATGCCCAAATTTCGAACTTAAAACACTTTTTCTTCAGAGGTCTCAAGTGATCTGTTTAACCGACTTTTTGAAAGCTAAATCAACAGAAGGATCCGAAGATATTGATTATACAACAAAAGGAATTTCAAACGATGAAGATATTAGCAGCTTCTGCCAAGAAATGAATATTGAACGATTGTTAGTGTAGAAGCTACAACTAATTAGATATTGTTGTACTTTAATTTTGTTTGTTCTTTCCTAAAAGTTATTTTTCAAACGTCAGTTAACTATGTGTAGGTAATCTAAGCCTTGCATAACACAACATTTATCTGGAACCTAACTTCCTCGTTATACAAGAATTATATGTTTATTTTATTTTATCAAATTGAGTTTATTATTGCCAATTATTGCCAAAAAATTAAAACTTATAGTTTATAAGCTTGCTATGTAAACTTTTTTATACTGAATATTCTGATAAAAACTCTCTGTCCTCAACCAAATCTCTAACTGAACTTTTACTATTGAATTTAAAAGTACAAATATTATGTACATAAATATTATTATTGTTAGATATGCTACTTAAAAATCAGAGTAGAGTTAGTATAACTTGCTTTGATCTTGGAGCATTTCTCACTAATAATTGTTTACTAAAAGCACAGATAATAGTAACTTTAATATTATTTAAAAATAACTACAATGCAATTTTCGTTAGTGTGGTATTTGGATTAATGATTAAAAATAGTAGACTTCTAAAAGGACTAATACTTAGAAGAATTTCTTGTTTAAAAAATAAAATCAATCAAGTACTCAAATATAAAATTTTACAAATCAGAGAGGTTAAGGGGATATGAATTATGTTTCGTCTTGTTACCAACGAGATAAATTCATGCATCATAAATCTAAAAATTTCTAGGCAGAGTTACTTTAATTAATTAATGTTTGTCTCAGTTTTATAATTACTAACGTTTCTTATTATAGATCTATTTATTCACATTGGGAGCACAAAGATCCCGCTGATAACAAAGTGCTAACATTCTATATTTTCTTCCAATTAAAAAAATATTTAACTACCAGCTAATAGCTACAGGATGTCAAAAGTGCCAGTTCCATCAAAAGTAACATCAATTTTTATAGAACTTGAAATAATTTTGGATACAAAAAGGGAAAAAAGAAAATTAAATAAAATGTTGTATTATAAAGTGAAGACTCGACGTCAGTCTTCAAAATGATATTGGGAATTTAATAAATTAGTGAGTGCAATGCTTACTTCACAAAAGAATTTGAAATAATTCTATTAAAAATTTAATGCGCTTTGTTTCAGAAAATCTTTAATAATTTTTTAGAAGTTTCCATAATATGACGTTTTTAGGCTGTGACTTGAGAGCCATTGAGGCCTCAGCGAGTGCGCTAAACAAATGGAAATGATTGCCGACCATGTACTCAAAATATGTAATAATTTTAATTTATCAGAAGGTTTTAATTCTTTCTAGTTGACTCTTATAAGGTTCACAATAACCCTCACATAATATAGGATAGGTATGTTCCTGAAAATTAGAATTAATATTAATAATATGAATTAAACAGTGTTTCTTCGTCAATATATCAGTACTATTAACCGAGCACTTTTTTTTTTGGAAAGATATACTCATCATCTATGCGTATTTCCGCATCATCTTCAGATTCATGCAACAAATCTGTTATCTTAGAACGCTTGCTTTTCCTTAAAAGATCTTTATATAAATTTCCTTATACTCGTATGGTATTAATTTTTTATGAAATTCTCTTTTAAATTTTGTTCTCCTTTCAATTGAAGAATCTTTGTTTAAAAATATGACAGATATTCGACTAAGCTTAAGCCCTTCTTTATGATTTGTAGAGTAAGCTTTTTAACTTCTTTGTTTTGACCTATGCTATCATCCTCAGAGTTATCATGGATTTTAGGTATCATTTCATATCATATTATTTCAAACCTGCTTCATCAATTTCTTCTTCCACTAGTAATTTTTGGATATCTGATTCCGATAAAAAGGAATTTTGTAATAACCTATATTACCTTATTCATATACATATATAAACTCTAAAAAAAATAAATAAATATGTATATATTAGGTAGAAGATTCGAAACTGGATATAACAATGAAAAAAGTAGCTCTCGACACGAATTTAGCGGGAATGTCTCTGACTAAAGAAATTGAGTGAAAAAACTGTAGCAATAATTGAGAAATCATTGCGCTAGAGTGAATTATTACTTCGAATTTGGTATAACATAAGATACGAACCTTTTTGGTATCTCAAGTAGCACTAAATAAATAAGTCAAAATCACATCAATCGCATCAATGATAAACAATTTGTCTTGGTTTTCTATGCCATCTGCAACTGCTGCAACTGATAAGAGTTCAATGGTTCGATAAACGCTTTATCAAAGATAGATAACTACATGAAATAAGTAGTATGTACCTGAATATTACTGTATTGCATATATCCACGTGGTTCTGCAATTAATTTCCTACTACTGGATATGTTGAATATAAAAATTGAATGTAATTATGAGAGTTAGTAGTAACAAAGGGATCGATACAATAGTGAATAAGCTACATTTTGAAATTCAGATTGTTTCAGTAATTTTTCAAAGCATAAGCTCCGTTTTTATTTAGTCTGGCTAGATGGAACTTCCTTTGCCGATTAATAATTTTTTCAAAATGTAGATGTACAGTAAGACTCAGCCTATGAATAGCTATGAATAGCTATGATGAATAGCCTACAAAAGTACAAAATAAATAATATTAAAAATGAACTAGTTATAACTTTTTTAAACACTTTCAGTTCAGAAAAAAACTGATATTACTTTCACTTTACTGGATTGTCTTCTTCACTCGTCAATGTTTACATTAACATATAGTATACTATACTAGAAGCATATGCTGTTGAATTGGATACCCATGATATGCGCTAGATTTTAAATTGGTGTTATCTTCTTATTCCGAGTAAGCTTATCTTATGTCTAGATTTTATTCTGTGACTTACAATGATCTACCTCGTAATCTAGTAACATTAGCTTGCTCAGTATTAAGACAAAAGAAGATGATAAGATCAGAGGAATGAAATGGTTCGTTGAGCTATCGTTATTCAATTAAAGGTCACACAATTATAGTTTTAAAGAGAGTTTTTGAGGCTCATACCTTTCCTGATCACGTTTTTCCGAATTTGTAAGCTATACCTCATCAGGCATACCATCATTGCTACATTTAGTACACATTGGTCAATTTCGTTAAATGTATAATTGAATTATTTAAATGTTTTCACTTTATTTATAAAACTTGGACACTCTTCATTATACTTTATTTTGATTTAGTTATTATTTCTATCCCAATTACCGATCGTAACTTTTAATTTAATTTTAACAGAATATTTATTAGAAATGTGAAACATGTCCAAAGTTTTCAAACTTATAACGTTCCTTTTGTAAACAAGTTGACTTATTTCTTTTAGAGCAACATAAGATCCTTTAATGTTCAAAACATATTTTCTTGCTTTTTTCCAGAATATACGATTTTGAGGTATGACACGCAGCCATTAATCTAGACAGCCGTTTTATGGAATTCAAATTAAAAAACCAAATATATTCGAAATAATTTTAGAATTTATTTTCAAAATCTCGTATAATAAAAACAAAAAATTGTGATAACAAAACAATCCAGTCGTTTGGTCAATAATCACAAAATATTTGTAAAAGCAAATTAGAAAAGATACATGAAATATTTTTGATACCAAAGTGCAATCAGTAAAATATTAAAAGTTATTGAACTTTTTTTTCTTATATTAAATAAACTTTTTTTTTTTTATTTAAAGAAAATTGTCAGCAAACTCATTTTGAGATGAATCGTCGTAGCAGGCAAAATGAACACTTTTGAAATTTGAAAAAAAAAACTATAAGTCGAAGAGAAGACTGGAATCATCTTTTAATCAACAAAAGAAGGTAAGCTTGAATCAATTTTATTTTTTTTTATTTCATTTCGTTGTTACTGTCGTAATATTCCATCGGATGTTTAATAGTGAGCTAAAATAAAGAAAGATGCATTAGACATTTAGGTAAATATAAATTTAATTGTTAACACAGAGGTTTCCTACATGAGTTTCATTTTGCATTTTTTTCGTATTCTTGTAACATCATTTTCACAGTTTTTGATAAATTAAAAAAGGGAAGTTAACTCAGCATAAATTTATTTAGCATTTCCCAAATTTTGCTTTATGATTAGAACTGTTAGAACTGTTATGGAAAATTAAGGTTACCTCAGGTTAATTTCTTCAAGAAAATTATTAACTCTTGAATCGGTATTATTTTTCAGGCTAATTTTGTCTTCAAACTAAATCTAATAAGGGTTGAGATTTTGTACGCCTACAACCAGTAGAACATTGATTGGGAAAATATATTATAAGTTTGTAAAATTATTTCCTGTTTTCTTTTGAAGTAATAAACTGAAAAGTGTTAATTTTATCATTTATCACTGTAATTCTAGAATCATTGTTTCTTGTTTTAATCAGAGTTGTAAAAGAATGAAATAAATATTGGTCCTCAGTTTGTCAATTGTTTTCCAGACATTTATGATTTCAAAAACAAATATCTTTACACCAATATTTCTTGATAGAAATCATACTGCCTTAGGTAAATCCTCATCTCAAATTAGGTAATTTATTCAAAATGAAAACATTCCTTTATAATATGAAACCAAAAATCAAATCTTGCCCATCGTTAATGAACAAAACTGTTATGAATATTTTCCCTTATATAATATTTTTATTTTTTCTCGTAATGTGCTACATGCGATACACCTATGTTGTACCTTTACTAAAAATTTAGCAAAGAACAGTATAACAAATGATAAAAGCGAAATAGATTCCTACTTCAAGGGCTTTAGGCTCACATTCTATTGGATTATAATAGGGAAATTAATTTTGATACTGAGTAATATTGATCAACTATTAGTGGTCTTATTTGTGGATTTTAGTAAAGTCATATCTAACCATACAGCAAAATTATTCGATGGCAATTCTTACAAAGTACAAGTATAAAAATTTCTCTAAATTAAATTAAAATCAAAATGAAGCTTAGATAATATTTACATAATTTTTCATTTGTTAGCAAAATCATTTGGAAAATCATTTCAATTTAGAGCTTGATTAAGAAAATAAATGGAATATTTTATAGATTTTTTTAGTGATTTTTCAAACGATTTTTCACTATTTCTACACAAAAATAGGGCGCATATGACTTGAAATCAGCTTACCACCCATTTTAAATTTTTCGAGTAGTGAAGTCATTTTAGTAATAGGAATTCCTTGGTGGTTATTTATAAATTATATAAAATACCCTCATCATCTAAGTAGTTCAAAAATATGAATAAATTAGTTAAAATATTAAAAAAACAAAGGAAAGAAAAAATATTCTTTAATTCAAAAATTGTGTTTTTGTATAAATTTTCTTAGAAGTGTGAAACATTTATCATGTGAAAAAGTGATTTTTATGTTATACTGAATACTAAATTCTTAAATTCTTGAATTCTTGAATACAATTTCAAGCAAGGTTACTTACCAAATGGCCTGATAGGATGACGATACCATAAGTACGTTCTTTTAACTGGTGATAAGTATGAGTCTCTCAATAACGGTGGTAGTCTATAGTAAGGTAAAGTTGAGTATGGCTTTAAATCTTCTAAATCCCACCACCATGGATCACGAGTTATTGCTGTGATTGGCAAATATGGGCTAGGATTAAATAAATTCCTGTACCTATTCCTAGGGTGGAAGATTGGTAATCCTGAGTTAGAAAAAAGAAATCAATATTTATTTAAAGAGTATATTACCTTAATAGTGGATGATAGATAGGCAATCCTATGTTAAGAAGAAGAATACCACATCAGACTGTGTTTATTAGTTAAGCATAAAAAAATTTTACACTAATAAGTACATAAAAATATGAATACGCCATCAAAATTCTATGCAGGTCTTCGTGCTAAAAGTAAGACAGCTACCATCGCGAAAATCGAATGCACCTAATCTATGGTAAAAATTTAATAACTGTCTGCTTTAGAGGCATTAAAGGATTAGTAGCAAAAGGAGGTGTTTCGAGACTATTATTTGGACAACCTTATATATGCATATGTAGAAGTTAAAAATCAGCTTTATTATTATTAACTCTATTCAATTTTCAATACTAAAAATATTCATAATAAGCTATTATTAACTAGACTACGTTTTCATTAATTAATTTTGTCTGTAATATTTTTTTCATTAAAAAAAATTCTAATTCTCTACTTTAAGTATAACGCAGACAACTGATCGACTGTTTGTTTGCGACAACGCAAATAAAAGTTCAAGTATGATAAAAACGAGACAAGTCTTTTATTCTAAATTTCATTTCATCTCTTTTAAATATAGAAAGAACATTTTTCTGTGACTAACTTTTACTATATCCAAAAAACCACTTACTCGTGTAGAATTATTAAGAATGAAAAAAATCAAAGTGAGATTGATAACAATAACCGTCTTACCCTTTGAATTATTACTTTACTAATAAGTCATTAATAAATCCTATCCAAAGACTATGGAAGAAATAATAAATTGAATGTGCAAAACTTCCTAAATCTGAAATATCCTTCATTTCCATAACATAAGTAACATAAATATAGAGTCTTTTGTCCGGCCTGGTAGCTCAGTGGTGTAACCCCATTGTACTATCCGCATAGAAGGTCGTGAGTTCGATTCCGACTTAGAGCATAAAAAGGAGGGACACAAAGGGCCCGAAAGGATGGCCTAGGTGTTAAAGACCTGAGAGAATACCCTCT
>JXPE01030744.1:49974-60087 GCA_001015215.1 Holcocephala fusca
ATTTCACCGACTTTTATATTGGGTAAAGTTTAATTATTGAGACATTCAAACCCTTTCACTACATTTGTCTTCCAACTGACCTTTTCTATTAAAGATGACTCTCAGATAATTTCTTTCATTTAACAATAAAAATTCAATATCTTCTAATAAAGTAGGAGTATATGTTTCTAGGTTTAAAAAAATATCATTAGCATTATAATCTGATCATATACAAAATGAAAATAGTCTAAGACTAAAGATTAAAAAACAAAACATTGAATTATCTTTAAGAGGACTATGCAACTATCATCTAACAACAAGGAAATGATAAAATTATTTTGGAAAAGATATCTTTAATCCATAGAAATTAATCACTGTAACCCCAAATGAAGTTCTAAGATACTTCGAAGATTAAAACATCTAAAAATTATGCTACAGGAAAGGGTTACAGTTTAAATAGAAAAGTTCTGCAAAGCTCTTTGTATTACGGTAAAATACAACCCCCTTTAATAACTACCGTAGAAATACGTCGAAAACTTTTGAAAATCTACCAAGCCCTGAAATTTATTGCTTAATTTATGCGTAATAATTTTAAAAGCTGCTAAATAAGAAATTCCTTCAATTTATTTATCTTTTCTAGAATAAAACATTTGAAGATGAAATTATGAAATTCGCTCCTGCTATGAATAAATCAAGCAAACTTATATTTTTCACCTCTTTTAAAATGTTTGTCAATAAATTCTACTTTATTCACCCAACCCCCTTATGAGATTCTTTTGTTCAAATTTCTTAGCCAATGCTTTCGCAAAATCTACACGAAAACACTTTGTACATACTCATTTTAGGAAGTTGTTCTCACTTTCTTTATCTTTCTATAAAGCTCCAAACACGCATTTATTTAATTTGAAGAAGATTGCTTTTCTGATAAAACTCTATCTACTTTTATTATAAATTGAATCTGCTAATAAGGATAATTTTAATGTATAGTAGTCCAGTCCTTGTAGTCTTTTCTCCTATTCCGATATTAACGAGAAAAAAATTGAATAAACCTTGCAGATAAATGAAAATAAGTATGAATATAAGTAGTTTGAATAATGTTCAAAAAAATATTTTGAATGCCGACTTCAAATTAAATTTGAACAGTTTAAATCAGGTGTTGGCTTAGTTCAATTAAATCGAACAGATTCTTGAATTAAGGCTTAAAAATCATTCAAAAATGGTGAAACTTTTGTAGCTTCCTTTTATTCAACAGACTATTGAAAACTGCTTATACTTAAACTGATATATCCTTTATTCCACGACCCTTCGAAATTACTTTTTTTAACAAATCGGAGTCCATTATTAAGTAAAGAATAAAACAATATTTAAAAATAAAGTTGCGCTATGAAAATCATATCAAAAATCTACAAACATAAAGATATCCAATATATTTTGAAATTTTACTCCATTAAAAAGAAGCTAATTCATCTATTTACAATCTGAATACAGTCTTCAATTTGCTTAAGCAATCATTGAAATAGCAAATGAAATAGAGAAAAATTAAACTGAGCCAAGAAATCAAAGATAAGAACACTTAACTGCCATAATCGATGATGATGATTAAAACTCTGATCCATGCTTATTTTTAAACTACAATACATTTTTCGAATTTAGTTTTGAACTCGAGGATTTTCATCATTTTCTTTAACTGGTGTTAATCGATTTGGCAAGTAAATTGCTCAGTTAGATCCCATTTCTATTTTGCTGCTTGCAGGCCACAACCTACTTTTTACGATCTACTTTGATTTTTAAATTAAAAATCCTAGTATCGAAATTATGAACAGTTGCCATCTCTTTTACTTCTATATCCAAATGGCATCGTACCAATTATACACAATATTTAGATATATTAAAAATTCTTTAACGTTAAAACTTTAATAAAATGCTGATGTACGACTGAAACGATGATTCTTTCATTAACAGTCAGTTCAATAAAATGAATAGGTAGCCCAAAATTTTTAAAGAAAATTAAAGTGCGTATACTAATAAGTAAAGAAAAGCCTGCAAAAAACGGATTCTTGTCTTAGAAACTCTGAATTATTTTTTCCACATTTATGCGAACATTCAAAAGAATTTAAAAGCTATCAAAATATTTAATGATAATCTTAGAGAAAATATTGAATTAGGGCCTAGAAGGAACTACTTTAAAAAATCGAGAAATCTTATTAGGATTGATTTTGACCCCTGACCTAAAAAACAAAAACCTTTCAGCAAATACTCCAACGTTTTATGCTAAATATTCCACAATGCATTGTGTCCAACAACATTTATCATTGTATTGTCATTGTCCAGGTTTAAAATTTTAAATGACTTATTTCTGGCTTGTATTAGAACTCTAACATTTCTAATCACACTCTCGAAGTGAAAACATTTCTATTTAAAATTCTACGTTTTAGACAGATTAAATATATAAAAATAACAAAAAGAAAAAAAACAAAATTGCCTTCCTAGAGATGCATTTAATTAAAATTGGGGTTCATTATTTTCCTACTTTTTAATTCCGTCCTACCAGTTGTATCTTATTCTTAATTAAATGCACAATAACGAACCAAAAGGTGTTCTTTTATTGAATCTTAAAATTTATTTGCTTTTGCTTGCTTCATGGGAACGTAACGAATTCAAAGAGTTGTTCTAATTCAATTTATGGAACTCTTCAGTTGCACCTGCTGCTATGAACGACAGACAACATTACCAGTAAATTACAACTTAAAAGGACGAAGGAAAAATCGATAAATTCTAAATAAATTTTTAGAAATGAAGCCATTTTAGTGTTTGCAGAGGTACAAAATTTGTCATCAAATTTTTATTTTTGACTAGACTTGAGTAGATTATTCAATTTTTTTACTATCATACGAAATTAATAAAAATGAATGAACCTGAAAAGGCGATTTGTCAATATTCAAATTTGAAGATCTTTTTCTATGTGAATTACAAATATTCTCATTTAAACGCTTTGAAAAATTACCGTGTAAATTACAAAGAATAAAATAACTACTTATTAAATTGACGTGAATAGTTTTTTGAAAACTACTTTTAAGAGAAAGCCAGGAATAAGTCATCCAACTTGAAAAGCCATGCACAACCTTAAAAAGTTTCTTAAAACTGAACTTTGACTTATCATCTTCTAATTACAATTTTAAGATGTAACTTTGAAATGAAAAAAGAAAATTAAATACATACAAGTTTTGTGTTAGAATTAATTATTATTATTTATAACCCTAAGAGATGTATACAGTTTTCCCATTCTTCAAACACCTCGATCTAAATAATCGAGCACTTATTTTTAAGCGCCATGCAGACAAAGTCCTTTATAGAAAGCTATAATACCTTAAAAAGTCGCCTTCAATACACCCTTCGAGTTCATTACAGAAGCCCCGAAATGTATCAGCCTTTGTCAACTGAGGATCAGACCACATTTCCAGATTACATGCTCTGCTGTTTCTTCCCTCTCAAGCCAGAAACAGCATATGTCCATCAACAAGAAGATCTATTTTTGATGTAATACCTCAACAGAAGCACTACCGCATGGATAATTTTTAAATTTGTTTTTTCTAAGGTGAGTTAAAGTTAGGTATTCTCTTTTTGGAAAGGTTAATAAATATGTTTTATTTCTTAAAGATTTCATTCAGTGCAAGAGTTTCGAATCATTCTCCAATATGTTAAAAATATATTCTGTACAGCTGCTTGGCAGATTACTATACAGAAGGGTTTTGACCCAGTGAAAGGAAAGTTTGCTTCTTTTCTAGCAAACTCATTCGTCCTTACACTGCTTTCAATGCCAGGTATCCAAATTAGAGTGATCATGCTTCACCTTGTTATTTTTTAAATCTTAGAATAATAAAAACCACTAATACTTTCCTTTTATTTGAAATAATCGCAATAAAAATTCTTTTCTAATCTCAAAACAAGCTGGTTATAATCACTGAGGGCATAAGTGAGTAATTGGAAGCAATTCCCAGATCTACAAAATGGTTAATATATTTTAAATAAACTCTAACAATTTCCTGCTTTCTCTGTTTTCATCTAAGACCTTTAGCACATTAAAAACTAACTGCGGTGTTATCAGTTTACAACAAATAATTAGAATCAAGAAAGGGTTAAATCTATATATAAAAATTCATTAAAATTAGAATAAAAGATAAATCGACAATAGAATAATTCATTACTTGTGTCTATACATTTTTTTCTTAAAAACAAACATTTTTAAATTACTCATTGAGAAAATCAGTCAGCAATTCATTGATCACAGTTTCAACTAAATCTGAGGACAGTGCGGAATACAAAAATAATATTTCGATCTGATATCCAGCCAACTGATGAAATATATAGATTTTTCACATATTTCAAATTTGTAGATTAAATTTTATATGGTTCACCTTCCGAGATGTACCAGTTGTCCATAGCTTTTCAATAGCAGGTGATTATGACGCACATTTTTGCATCAAAAGAGTGTTGAAACAATTTTGGAAGATACTGAAATTTAACTTAGTTAGTTGCTTTCTACTGCTGACTAAGGATACAAAAAAATTAACATATGAGTTTCAATTTGTGATTACCTTTTACTTGAATATAAAACTAAACAAATTCTTGAGAGTGAAGTTAAACTTATAAAATTTGAAGCAACAGTGCAAAAAATGTGAGAACTCCTACATTAATTTAAGTATGCAGTTTTAGTGCAGAGAAATCGATTATTTGGCTTCCATTATTAAAGACAAAAACATACAGCAAATATCTAAGGTTAGCCTAAAAAAAGCTTTCCAAGCAATGTTTTCGTATATTAATGTTTCCTGTTTGATATAATTTTAATAGAATTAAAACTTGTATTCATGCTCTGTTTCAAAACTAACTATTGAATTAATTCAATTGTTCAAAATACTGAATGGACTCAAAGACGTGAGAAAATTATCAAAAAATATTTGATTTTAACTAAAAGTCATTTTCGCATATTAGTGCGAGCTTAGTGCAACTTAGTTTCGTGTTCAAAATATATCAACTATATTTCGGTTGAATGTAAAAAAAATTAGTGTTACATTCTCGGTTGCGATAGATCTTTCTAATCTATCTAATGGTGTCTGGCAACCTTAGTTTGCCGTTTTTCTCTTACATTCAACGTGAAAATTGAGACCCAACAGCGTTTCTATCTCCGGAAAAGATTCTTGACCGATCCTGCCTTAATCTACATGCACTTGCTAATAAAGTATCTTTAGTCATAAGTTAAAGATTAAACCACACACAATCTTATCAACTCTTCGCCAAATTTTTCGCATTTTCTCTACGTTGAAGTCTACGTTATACCTGAAGAAGTTAAAATATATTCGAACAATAGAGCACAGAGAACACTAGAACACAGTTGTAAGAGATTTTAATTAATTCAATTATAAAAATAATTCAATAGTCCTACATTGAATATTTTCAAAGTGTTTAAAATGCTAAAAATCAAATAAATACTCCCTCACCAAATATCAATATTACTATGGATTCGATAGAACGATGGATATGTACACGAATATATGAGTTTGTACTAATTAAACCTACCTTATATAATATATTTCTCTAATTTCTTTTCATCTTGCGTAACTGATTTTCCAGGCGTTTTACATTTAACAACTGATTGAGATGCTTTATGCTCTTTAAAGATTAAAGAGATGCTTTTCAAAAATTTGCCCTGCCCTTCTCAACTCAAATAAAAGTCGAAATAAATTTCAATAAGAATTTTCAAGAATTGACAATTTCACATTAAGAACTTACTTGCCATATTTCTTTCTTACAGAGAATTAAAATATGTACGGTCTGCTCTTGGAGAACCTTTCCGAGTATATAAAAAGCGTATATGGCGAGGAGCGATGGGAAGATATACGTCGTCAGGCTGGAGTGGACTCACCTTCTTTTAGTGTTCATCAGGTTTATCCCGAAAATCTGCTTAATAAATTGGCTAAAAAAGCACAACAGGTAGGGTTTTAACAAAATTTAATTTAAATATTTACCTAGGTGTTTTAGATATTTTCTTTTTCAAAATTAAATCTGTTTTAATAAAAGTTTCTCAAAAACAGGATTATGAATTTTAGGAAATAAATTTCGATTTGGTTTGGTGATTTGGTTTATTTGTGAGATATCAAAGTTTAACATTTTCAAGTTTCATTACTTGGTTGTGCAATACTTTCATGAAATTAGAAACACGTCTAGAAAACTTTAGGTACATCAACTTTAAACTTCATTTAATTGAGATTCTTATTAATAAGTTTGAAAGATCAATACTCACACTCTTCTTCAAAATAATATGTCGAGTTGTTTAATGTTGTTCTTATTCTTAATGATTCTTAGACTTTAAAATTTAGTTTTAAACACTTGAATGTTTTTTAGAACATACAATAATGTCATCTATATAAATACGGAGTTTGCTGTAATTACCTTCAATTCTATTGCCACTTCTTCGAAATTTCCGATATCACAAAACTCTCCTACTAAAAATTGCAGTTTTTTTACTTTTTTTACTTATTATATAAATTATCCTAAATATGGGAAAACTGGAAAAAGGCTTGAATAAAATAATTTTTAGATGAAAATACTATAACTAATTAAAAATATGTGGATCCTTTTCACACTTTACTGCGCTAGATCGACACGTTCTGATTTGGAAATAGCCTCATTAAAAATGATAGATATAAAAATACACTCTTCTCAAATTCAAGCCATATATCCTTCTTTGTTTTGAACAACACCTATGGCAGAGTTCCATTTGAGATCACTCCCATTTAACCCTTCATTGATTTTCCAAAATTAACTAACGAAAAATCAATATTTCAAATTTTCAGCTCTGCAAAAATTGAAAGTGTTTATCTATTTCACTTAACCAACTAAAAGGGACCAACTAAACTAAAAAATGAAAGAAAATACTATCAGAAATATCGTCCAGTTAAGGCAGGGCCTGTACTTGAAGCGAGATATTGTCAAGTAATAGAACAAGAAGTATGGCTAAACTGATTACTCTAAAGGATTCCAAGAAGTCAAAATACGTCAGAATACTAAGAACAATGTAGTAGAAGATGAGAAAGAAATCAGTTCAAGATTAAAGATAGAAAGTAAAGTCCTCTTGTTATTTTATATATTGATATTCCACTAATTATTTATTATTTCTTCATCTCTCACCGGATCGTACCAAGAGCTATGATCTAATCCCACATTCTGGTCGTTTATTATTCTTTCAGTTCAAATTCTGATACCAATATTTATTCTACTGAATATCTTACTTGCATTTCTATTATACCTCATGTATTTTCAATTTAATTTAATGAAAATGGGAATATCAAATACAATTACTATATCACTTTAGTTCAGATAAATTTTCAGTGCAATATTAAACACAATGCTATGAGTTGATTAACAAATGAATGCTCTTTTGCCCAAGATGATTTAATCTGCAATGCTTTAACATGTTCTCCTAGATACTCGTATATAAAAATTTTACAAAACTTTTACCCTTTTGTTTGTTAATGGAAGCGTATTTTAAAAATGTTGAATCTGGGAAAGTAGCCTTGTAAAATTTAATCATAGACGAATAAGTAGTAGCTACCTATTTTTACTCGTAAAAGGTATATTTTAGAATTTAGATGACGGTACAAAGGTGAAAATTGTCATCAGTTATATTTTCCTACACTTTTTTTTCAACACAATTGTTTTTATTATATGGATCAGCCTTTCAAGGCTCTAACATATATTAATGTAAATCTTAACTTAAAGAAATCTAAAACTGTTAGACTCCTTATCTAATTAGTTTGGTCCTGTTTCATTGATTATTGCTTATAGGGTCTAGTCCGTTTCCGCTAATGATATGTATAACTTTTTAATTTGCACAATCTATTGCGTCTTTTTTTTTTAATCGTGCACATTTTTTTACTACCAACATGTTTATGGCTATGATGTTGGGGTGAATTTCCAGTTTACTTTGGTATTTTCTGTTGTGATTTCTGATTACCTCCTCGATCTCGTTGATTTTGGTGTCTCTTAGCAGAAATTTGTTGCAAACGTAGCGCAATGCTTCGGTTAATGCCTGATTATTTTGAATTACACCGGTTTAATTATTTCTAGTCTAGATTTCTTCGCTGATCTTCAGAGCTGGATACTATAGGTCCAAATTGATCGAATGATGTTTTTGAATATTATTACTTTCGAGCTCAGGTTAAGTTTTGATCTTTTATGGAGGATCCATCCAATATAACTTTTTGAAAATCAGTTTTACTTGTTCATTCTTTTTAAGTACGTTTGTTTCCATGTTAGGCTTCTATCCAGGTACATACCCAAACATTTAATTTCATTAACCAGTTTGACCTGTATCTGAATGATTTTAATTGACAAGCATGCTTTTTTCCTTAGGGTGAAAGCAATCTGCTTTTTTTTATTTTCATTTAATTTGATCCCCCATTTGTTTGTCCATTCTATCTTATTATTTTGTCAATATGTTTTTGAATTACTCCGGTTGTTGTGTTAGGATTTTTATACGCAAAGATTACCACTGTGTCATCAGCAAATGTTGTGATTGTGATCTCGCCATGTTTTTAAAGGTCAATTGTATATAGTAAGTAGAGGATGGGTCCTAGCACTCTTCCTTGTGGAACTCTTACTTTGATCTGGAAAGTTTGACTGGTGCAGGTGTTATACACTAGTTGAAATTTTCTGTTGGTGAGGTATCTGTCTAATATATTGTAAAATTTTTCTGGTAGTAGTTCTTTTAACTTTAATAGTAGGCCATTGCGACTGACTTTATCAAATGCCTGGGCTATATCCAAGAATACCCCGACACAGTATTGTTTATTTTTCATCGCTTCTTTAATTTTGTTGACTATCTTATGACTATATTTGTTCAATGGTGATATGCTGGTTTTTGAATCAGTATTGGTGAGTGGGTATGATATTGTTATTGTTTATATAATTTTGTAGTTTTTTTAGTAGGAGTGATTTTCAAAGAAAATTTAGATAGAATTGGGTCTGTATGAGTCCACTTTGAAAATGACTTTCCCCGGTTTTGCGATAAAGAATATATTTATTATATTTATTAGCTTCCATTACGTTGGCAAATAATTAAGGCGAAGGATTACGTTGAAAATGAAAAGAGTTCGGTTTTTTTCGTTTATAGGAAGTGCTTTAATTAGTTTCCCGGTAATTTTGTTATATCCTGGCACTTTCCGTGGACTTAACTTCTCAATTGTTCGCAATATTCCATTAAGAGTAATAAATTTCTTCCTTTTTCATTGTCTGATTTGATTCTGTCTTTGCTTGTGGTGATCTTCTGAATTGCCACTGTCTTTTGGCTTTTATTTTGTTCTTAGTAGTTCTAATGTTGTTGGGTTGTTTACTTCTGGTGACCTTGTGGCTGACTGCCTGTGATACTGGGGTGACATTAATGACATCGTTCAATTGATTTAGATCATTGCCTCCTTGTTAGAGCATTTTCTCCTCGGCGACGTGCTCCTTGATCCCAGTAGTTGTAATTTTGAGTTATAATTTACTGCACCTAGGATTCTGTTTCCTACTTGTATAATGAATTTATCAAATTATTATTTTTCTACATTGCATCTTCGAAGTCAGTATACTGACGCACTTTTGACGAGGGTCCACCCNATTGATTTAGATCATTGCCTCCTTGTTAGAGCATTTTCTCCTCGGCGACGTGCTCCTTGATCCCAGTAGTTGTAATTTTGAGTTATAATTTACTGCACCTAGGATTCTGTTTCCTACTTGTATAATGAATTTATCAAATTATTATTTTTCTACATTGCATCTTCGAAGTCAGTATACTGACGCACTTTTGACGAGGGTCCACCCATTTCTTTGAAACAGATCATGGTATATTGTATTTCATTCCTTTGAGTGATATTTAATGGGTGGTATTTAATCCTCTTTCTAATTAATATGTCATTTTATTTTATTTATTGAATTTAATTGAATTAATTAATAAAATTATTAATTAATTAAATTCATAATAATTTTTAACAGTGATTAGTTAATAGTTCGACAGTTTTTTAATTAAAATAATTTATATTAATTTTTTTGTGTTTTTTGTTTGTTTCTTTTTATTGGTGTTCTTAAATTAGTTTTTAA
>JXPE01030793.1:0-12652 GCA_001015215.1 Holcocephala fusca
AATACAATGATTTTTCGTATTCATTGGGTAATTTAAAATTAATAACAAATGGTAAAATGTTAATATTTAAAAGAAATTAATCAATCAAACTTTTATTCAAAATATTGTTGTTTTTATTAGTTTTTCTTATCAACAAAAACTGATCGATTAATAAGAAATTCATAACAGTTTGAATCTCAATATTTAAATCAATAGAAATTAAGTAATAAAATCAATCACCACAGGAGTAATAAAAAGTAACATCAATAAATTCGTTGCTATATTTAATACTTTTTTTTTGTTTGCATAAGTCGAACTTTTCTTTGATTCTTAAAATGATATAAAATTAATATCAACTGTTTAAACTCTTCCTCTTTACTTTACTTTAATCAAGTCACGTATAATCTTTGGTGTGGATAAAATAAAACGTGTTACCATTTTTCAATTACTTGTAGTTTTTGTAGTAAGAGAATTAAAAATTGATCTTCCACCGATATCTTTAGGTAAATTTACAAATCCTCAGAAATCCTACGCTTATGCGTGTGATTTTAAGTTGTATGTCCAGTTTTCATAATTTTCAACAAGTTTTATTTCTTAGAAAAATATCTCTGTTACAAGATGGTTGAATGCTTCTCTCGATCCTTAAATGTTGCTTGAGCCTTGCTTTTTTGTTTTGTTTTGTTTTTCATGAAAGATATAAACTGCAGGTGATTAATGACTTGATTCGAATGATTGTTGAATGTTTTTGCCAGGTAAGAAATGTTAAGAATTAAAGTTAAATCTTATGATGAATTTCTTTATTGGTGGAGTAAAAAAAAACAAACAAAAAACATGGAGAGACCAAGATTTTTTTTCACATGAGGATCAAACGAAATAAATCGAAAAAAAGAAAAATTAAGGATTTTAGTGTTTAACTTCAATGTGAAGAGTTTAATATTATCGGGAAATTGCATATTTCCAATATTAATAATGAGTTTATTATAATTCTGCAGTTGTTGAGTTTCATCACATCCAGTAACATAAATATCTTGGGGTATCATCAAATTGCATCATTGTTTCCTGATTGATTTCTTCAATTTCAAGTTTTATGTTTGTTAAGCATTCCAAGAATTTTAGCTAAGCCATGCAAAACTGCGATTGTCCATTAGAGTAGAAAAGAAAAAGTACTTCTATTTTATTAAGAATTTTCAATACGGCAAGAGTATCACCAATAAAATTAACGAGAATTCTTATAACGACTATATGTCATTCTTTAGGGATAGTACACCAATCAACCAACTATGGTTGTGTATATCATAAATCTTGTAAGTAAAATAGATTTAGACCTTAGAACATTTTATCTATAAGAAGAGTTCAGACAGCAGGTGTATCAAGAAATAGAACTCCTACTGATACTTGCGTTAAGTCTTCATGTATACTTTTTCATTGGTTTAAAGATTTCATGCTCATTTGATATAATGTCGTTTTGCACCTGGATGATGATATAAAGGTGAATTGGAAAACTTGTTCAATGGATCTTTGTATGTTTACTGTCTTAAGGTGGTCAGGTGAAAAATATGCGTTTTGATTAAACTCAATATCGTGATTAAAAGGGAACTCTAGTAGAAAACTAATGCATGATCTCATGATATTCAATAAACCATGAATTATTCAATTTTTGATGATAATTGATTGAGACATCATCGTATGATTAAAAATTCATTAATTTTACGTGTTATAATTTGGTTTATTTGTTTGATGTATTTTTTTTTGTTTTTGTGTTTTACGATTAAAATCTTCTGTAGATATGTGGTTTTTGCTTTTGTTTTTTATTTATAATTGAATTTTAGCTCGGTTAATTTTATATTTGAGCCTACATACCTTGAGGGCTAGATTGCAATCAAAGTGAGAAATGAACGACTTTAGAATGTCAATTAAATGAATTTTTAATTGAATGACTTAATGATTTTATAAAACTGTTTTATTTTTAACTAAATAATTTCTCTTACATATGTATATGACTTTTAGTTTGTATATAAAAAACGAAAGCCTTGATTAATAATATAAAAAAATGTGAAAAAGCAATGTACCTTACACAATTTCTTCAACAAAAAGGCAAAAACGATTAAATCGATCATAAGAATCATGACCTCGATATTTAAGGATTTTAGAAATATCATTTTTTTAAATTTTTTTAAAAATGATAAGACAACGAAAGTTCAATTATCCTTCAATTTACTGATAGAAATAGTGAGTAATTTGCTTTTGCAAATAAAATATCTCGAAAGTTCTCTTATTATTAGGAAAATCTTTTATGTTTTTAAACAAACAATGGAAAACCATTTGATAAGGATTTATGGTTGAAAGGAATAATGGTGGTTTATCCATTAAGCATTTACTCTTATATATCAATAACAGAAATCTGTCGCATTCTAATCAAGAGGAAACGAAAAATGTTCTATTACGTTTTGAAGGATAAGAAAATATTAAATTCAAATTTAAAACATACGATAAATCCTCGTATCCTCAATAAGATTAAGAAAAATACTATTTACATTTAAAAAAGACTAATCTGTAGGCATGTAGGTAAAGTTTTTCTTTTCATCTAAATACAAGAGAAAAATACTCGAAGATGAGAAATTGTTTTTTTGTGGAAGCATCTTTTATTGAAGATGCTTAGTACAATTTTATACAAGTACAATTGACAACTTAGCATTTCTAATTAAAATAAACAAGATGAGTTTAAAATTACTGGAAAATTTTCCACTTCTCGGAGACGGTGTGTTATTCAAATGATGATAACTCATACAATTTATTAGGTCGTTCCCAAAATCCAGGAGAGTTTAATGGTGTAATCTTGAATCATCATTTCATTTCGTGTAATACATTTTGTTTTTCGATTAAAACATAAATGAATTTATAACTTGATGATATTTTTATTTCATATTTAAGTACAATTTTTGTTATTAAATATGAAATAGAACATTATTCAAATATCTACTTCGAAAGCACTTGCATGAGTGAATTCGTTGAACCCAATTTTTCATGACATTTTTGTATAATTCGGGCGATACTTCGGCAATTTCCCGTTCGATGTTAACGCTAAGACATTCGTATGGCAAGTGATTCCGTCTTGTTGAAATTATATCTCACGTAAGTCGATTTAGTCCCAATAATAGTTGGCCTATTATCATTGGAATTAGATTAATTTGCACAAGCCCCACAATTGAATGTCGAATTTTCAAATCGGTTTAATAATAGACTGATATATTAATCTTTTAGAATAAAAACTGAGCTTGGAAAAGTACTTAAGCCAGCCAATTTATTCATATTTTTTTGATATTAATCTAGTCTGCTTTTTATTTGAGAATATGTTTTCATTTCAAGCCATTGTCGAGATGAAGTAGAAGGTGTTTTATTAAGTTTTTGGACCATTTTGAAATAAGTAAAATAGTTGTTGTTTTACTGGTGCAACATTATAACATGAATTAACTTCAACTCATTGAATTTGATTTTTTCACTTCGTGATCGCACATTGAAGATTTTCAATTGAATCAAATAGTTATATACATATGTATGTATATAGTAGTATATATGAACATCAACCAAGGGTCGCTCGTGATGTCTTAACTTAGAAACTGATTAGACTAGATGATAAATAGAGCACTAACTTAGTACCCTAGTTAGAGCAACAATAAACATGTTCTGTATATACTGCAAATTAAATTGTAGCTTTTTTACTCATCTGTTTACTTCATAAGTGAGTGTATTCTTAAATTGTTGTATTTGTTTTTGCATTTTAGTATATCTCTGAATATGATGATATCAGTAAACCAAAAAAATCAGAAACTTACCATTTCAATAAAGAATGGAAACTACAATAATTTACGAATAAACGTAATCTGTATGCATTTAATACCTCTCCTTTTCCACTTACTATAGACTAGGTATATGGCAACAAGACGATTGTGATGCATTATTTAAGGTAAAAGGTAGATCTAAAATGTATACAAAAGTTGGCCACCCCTGGTGAAGAGTATGCAGAGAAAAGATCCTAAGAAACTTTCCGTACGTAGCTCGTACAAGCCTCTTTATATGTTATATAGGATTTTAGTAAATGATAGTAGCTGGTAGTAGATAGTAGCGTTGCATCCTATTAAATAAATGACTGTGACATTATCAAAAACACAATAGGATAGTATATTCCTTTTTTAAAAGCTGTTTCGATTATCATCGTTACGCAATAAATTTGGTCAATGGTTAAGTATTTCTTTTTAAATCTAAACTAAGAAATCAGGGATAAGTGGGATAAATGGCAACGAAACAAAATAAATTTGTTTCATTAAATTTACTATTTACTATGTTACGAAGATTTTTAATAGACATAAAAAGATTGGATTTTATTCGGGGTTACGTAAAAGAAATAATTTTAAAAAAAGAAATACGTTTGAATATATGAAAATAATCAAAATCCTAACTTATTTTTAAAATATTTTACTTTTAATAAAGTCAACTAAAAACAAACCAAAGTAAATGATAATCTTTTTCCTGTCTAAAGTGGTTAAATTAGCTTTAATCTAAGCCTTTTAAATTGCATTTTTAATGGTCATTTCATGAAGTCCAATGACTTGTTAATAAATTTTACAATTTAATAAGCATCTAATATTAAAAACATAATAAAAAATAAAACTCTTTGCTCAGCTTTTAGGAAAAAAATTAAAAAAACATTAAGCGGCTTGAATTATTACAAAGAAAAAAGGATTACAACAAAAAACCAAAAAGAAATAGTTGGATTATGTTTTAATCTGGTAATCCAATTTCATTGCTTTAGTATTCAAGTCAGAGGGATTCAAGCCAAATTAACATGCACGTATGCAAAAATTCTTTAATTCTCCTAATCCCCATAAATCATGCTAGAAACGATTATTTTCGATGTCTGATCACCCACACTAATCGATTTATTTTAAAGTGCTTCCATTTATAAAATTTTGTTTTGTAGTTTTATTGTAGTGTAGACTGACTTCTTTCTTAAGTTTTACGAACAAATGAACAAAGAATCATTAAATAGGGCCACCATTTTTAAAAGTTTATATAAAATTTTCTATAGGTCATCTTGTCGTTTATTGACGTCTACAAAATTGATTTAAACCCTCCATTAGAAATGTAACAAATCGATTATATTCTCAATAGGCTGCATAATTTCTCATTAACGAATATACAAAGCAAAATAAAACATGACTAGTTTCATTTATGTACTTGCATTTATTGATAGGGTCTTAGAATGGATCCCACCTTGAATGATTATAAATTTAGTTCTCTCTACCATAAAGTGGGGTCCAATGGTACTTTCAATTGACCATTTATGTGGTAATGGTGGCATGTAAGAGCCTCTTATTTAAGTTTAAAAAACAAAAAGTAAACAAATATCTCTAAAAAATATCTGCAAATTAAACGGTTTTGGAGGGATTATTACCAAGTAAGTGGTGGAAGTGGTAAATCAAATCAAATGTTGCTTTTAAGTAGAGATTCGGCTTTAGGGGGCTCCCTATTTATGTTATTTTAATTTTTCTCTTTTATTCATTTGGTTTTTTGCATTAACCTAGAAGAACTGCACCATAATTCAAGTGGTATCTCTGTTTACCTTTTGAATAACAGAAATCCGTTGTTGTGGTCAGTGGTTTAAGATTCATGAAGAGATTTGCACCAATTACCCATGCATCTCCCCCCCTAGGAAAAATGTTTTACTGTTTTTTTGTTCTTCTTTTGAGTTGATTTTGTAAAAAAATTTCATTTGCGTATGGTCCATAAGTCTAGGCTGTTAACCAATCTTTTCAATCTTTGCATACTTTTACTCTTCTAGAGTAGTATTAGAGAAATTTGAATTCAATCCTCTTTGGGTTGGACCTCTTTATAGTATTTTAATACTTAAATTGGTAAATGGTAATCCCCTTGAGTGTCTAAACTCCCCAACTTTCAATGTATGGGATGGCAAGTATTTCTTCTTGAAAAGTATTCAAACTAGACGAAAAACTAGTATTAAATTTTAGTTTTTCGCAAACTTTTGCTACGGCTACATCTTCAGTCCATCATAAGTGTTGTAAGTGATAATCGTTTTAAGCCGCCGGATTAAATGGATGTGTAAATATTTTTCTTTAGGTTACAAATGTGTGAATTTGGTTTTTAGTTTTATTTGCTAGTTTTTATTTTTTTTTCTTGTGGCTTAATAACTGCGTCATTACCAAGTTCATATTTTTTTTTGTTGAGTTGCTGTTAATTAGTTTTGAAATTATTTCGAAGAATTCGATTGAGTATGCCGCCTAGTACAATTGTTTTTTTTTTCATTATTACTATAATTTTTATTTTTTGCAACATTATAATTTATTTGTTGAGCTTACGAAACGAATCATTGTTAGCTAGTTAAGTGAGAAGGTTAAGAAACAAAATTCATGGATATTTTCAGAAAAAACAATGCAAAAATTGGAAGAACAAAAAAAATGTGGTTCAACCTGTGCTCTGTCATTGATTTTATCGGGTTTTTATCAGTTGAAAAATAAATAACTAAGTTTACATTATGATTTATGACAAAAATAATTTAAAAATGTTTTTATTTTTTATTATTAAAACTTAAAACTATTGGGAATTTAATTTATTTAACAGTTTAAATTAATTTCTTTAGACCAAAAATGTACAGTGACTAGTCTAATTTTAAAAAAAATTGAATTTCTTTCAATTTCAATATTAAAACTTTATTTAAAAGCTTAATTGAAAATAATTTTCTTTAGACTATATTTTGATTTATTGTTAATTTTCTTCTGTTGATAAAAACATCACAGTTTTATGTAATAGTAAATAAGTAATTGGATTTAATATAAGAAGACATACTCTGGTTCTTAATGGAATCTTAGCTTTTAATCTGGATATTAACTGGAATGATGGTTAAATTTGATAATCAAGATAACATTAAAGATAATACTTAAGATCGTTACTGGTAGTTATGGTCTCAGACCAGTAACTATTATTGTTTTACGATAATATTAGAGTAGATTTCAAAGAGTTGGGTATATATTTATTTTCTGAAATTTGTTTCCGCGAAAGCTGAAATTACAGGGTTGCAATTTTGGAACTGATGAAGTAATTTTTCGTAATCGAGAGACAGACAGCTTGAGAATTGATTGTGAAACATTTATGCCAACGTTATCATGTAGGGAGTGCTGAATTATCCTTATTTTTAATAATTAAGAGTTGCCTGCACCTGCACCTGCACCTACATCTAATCATTGTCCTGATCTCTTTCGATTATTATAAAAAAATGCATTTTTCGTTATAGTTTTAATATCCAACACAAAAATGAATAGAATTTTTTTCTTAACTAATGTTACAGACTTCCAAACATCAAAGTATATGTGCTATGATCAGTTAGTTGATGAGGCACTCATCTATAAAGTTTTTTCCCCTTACCAATTTCAGAAAGGTAGTAATTTATAGTTGAAGAAAAAATATTAAGCCTTGTTTCTAAATACTACTCCATCATAATCGAATAGTCTTCAATTGTTGCTGAGATCTTACCATTATCGATAATTTTTTTCTGGCATTCTTCTAGATTTCTGTTGCAAGTGAAAAATCTCTTTGGATTTATTTTATAAACCAATTTTCAATAGTATTATCATTGCAAGCATTTGGTCTAAATGTAGAATTCTTTTGACGAGCAATTGGAGCAGCTGCATTCATTCTCTTTTTAAACTGAAATAAAAATAGGAGCCCACAAATCTCTTGCTTCAATTGCATTTTTAAACGACTAAATAGCTACTCTTAAGAATATGCCATAGAACAAAAATATAAATTTACCTGCTGCCAGGGGAAATCATTTAACTTCAATTATCTTTAGAGAAATAGTCTCTACGAATCTCACTTTAATCAAATATTAGTCTCTTCCTCTTGATTTTTTTTATTTTTTCCGTAAAAGCAAATTTTTTCATTAAATTAACCAATTATTTAAGATTGTTGTAAAAATGTTTTTTTCTATTCAAGAAAGTTAATAATAATTTGTTGGCTTAGAATTTTGTTTTAGACATAGAATTAATTAGGATCACGATTAAATCCTTGTCTTTGTTGATATGTCGAAGCGTTATTGCTTATAATAAATCTATGAGAAATTTATAGACATACAAGATGTTTCCAAGCCAAAAAAAATATTTAAATGCCTGATGGTGATGGATTCTTGACCTTACAAGAGTTTTATAATACTCTTGTGCCTTAAATAGAAATATGAAAATATGAAGAAAACATCTAAAACTCTTTATAACTTACCTGCAGATAATTTTAATGATTATTCTTGGATATTTTGTTCGGAAAATTGTAGAGATAATTTTTATACCATTTATATTTAAAGGATTTTAATGAAAATGTATATGGTAATATGAATTGAAAAAGAAAAGAATAGTAGAGTTGAATCAAACAATTAGTTAGTTAACAAATTTTGATAATTTTTGGATAATATTTGGTAGAAATTATTTACGAGGACAAATTAATTAACTTCGACTTTGAGCAAGGATTAATTATTTTATAAAATCAAGAGCTTGTAACACTTTGAATTCCTTTCCATGACAAATAGAGAAGTCCAATCAGAAATCAAATTGATAATGAGGTCTGTCTAAATATTTATAGGTAGAAATTGATGGAATTAATTTATTTGTTGATAGATAGGTGATAATGGTTTCATCCTTGTGTTGGTTTTAGATGATGATTTGCTGTTTATTTTTTAGTAATCTTAAGGTACTTCTAAACTGTGTATTTCTTTTAGAAATTTATTATAAAGTTAAATCGTGTGATTCTTTCAATAATCTTCTTTCATTCGATTTTTAATTTATTTTAGTCAGGAATTAAAAAATTTTTTTTTTCTTGATACAACAATTAGGTGCATGTAAACTTATGAGCTATTTTTCTACTTAAATGTCTAATGAAATTGAAAATGAAACTGATATCAAAATTTAGTGTGGATCGTTAAGAAGAGGTTTAAAAACTAAACATTCTTATAAATAAAAATCTGAAGAATTCAAATGGTTCTTTTTTATTTTGCGTTTTTCAGTAACTTTCAGTAACATAAAAAGCATAACATAAAAATTAAAGAAAATGAAAAATAAGAAAATCAATTCAGAAGCATAAAACTATCTGAAGTTGTCAATAAACCTCCAATAAGATCAGAAAACTTTGCATGTACGGCTATATTTTTTTCTTCTACATTTTACAGTATTTACTTACAAAAAGGTTTATATGAATTTAATACTAAAATGTACCTCAAGTACTACGCTCCTTGCATATCTATTTAAGGTATCTTTCAATAAGGAATATACCTGTATGGATATCTTGGATTTAGACACTACAACAAATTGTTAAAAGCCTTATATATTTTTTGTTTTTAATTCTTTTTAAAATTCAACTGACATGAAAACTATTAATTCTCTTCTTTTTGTTTTTGTTAAACTTAAAAGCCATCAACACTGCAAGAAAGATTCTTATCCGTTGATGTACGTCTATTTAATAGATTTCTTGGAGTTATTTCGAAAGGACTTGTGTTGCTTAAAATGTACCAAGAAATTTATGTACGAAAAATTGGTTAGATTAGAAAATGTTTAAAAATATTGGATTGATTTATTTATTGATTTTGGAAATTATATCTCAAGGGATTTCAAATTTTCCTGAAGTAAAGTCAAATATTTCCATTATTTCGGATAATTTTTTTTCTATTGTTTAAGGATTATCTGAAAAATTTTGAAAACTTCACTATTAAAATTAATTGAAAAATACCGGCGGGATTCAAAACATCCGATTGGAAATAAAATTTTATCAATCTAAGAGCTTTTTACTATCAGAAAAATTTCGTTTAATCATAAATTGTGATTTTTTAAAGCAAATATAGACGATTTTTTTGTAGTAAAATTCCGGGTTAAAAATATAGTTGATTTTTTAGTCAGCTTAATTTTTTAAAATTTAGGCTAATTTTAAAGTTGTTTTATGTTTCTATTCGGGAGAAAATAAAAGAAAAATGCAATAATTTTCATTTCTAAAAAAAACTATGTAGACTTCATTTCTAGGTAGAAATTCAACAATACAGCTTTTGGTTTCACTTTGGTTTCTTTTTACATACTTTTTAAGGTCTCCCAGAAAATTTTTTAATTGTTGAAATTGAAAAGAGTAATTGATTTTTGTGAATTTTATAGAAATATGATTAGGTCTTATTTCAAAACTGTGTATTATTTAAAAATAGAATATGCTGTGAATGAAATAAAAACACATGCTTCTTCCTCAAGTCTTTAGGGGTAGCATTAGTAATTTTCACCGTACTCCCTTTCGTTCCATTAATCAATCAGGGGCGTTGACAATCTGTGCATTATTTATGCAATAACACTAGTAATTTTTTTAAATTTCATTTAATACAATTTGAATATTATCAAAAATTTTCTCTTTCACTTAGAGATATTACCAGAGAATCATTAATATGACTCAAATTTCCTAGTTATTTTTTTAGATATATGATTTTAGAAATTTTAGGTGTGTATTTCAAGGTAGGGTTTTTAATTTGTTGGAAAGTATACTTCTGCTGTAGATCGGGTTTATTNTTTGAATATTATCAAAAATTTTCTTTTTCACTTAGAGATATTACCAGAGAATCATTAATATGACTCAAATTTCCTAGTTATTTTCTTAGATATATGATTTTAGAAATTTTAGGTGTGTATTTCAAGGTAGGGTTTTTAATTTGTTGGAAAGTATACTTCTGCTGTAGATCGGGTTTATTTTTATCCGCAAAAAAAGTTTTGTGTAAGATAAACACCATTCTTCTCCTTGCCATGCCATATATTTTCGATCAACCTATTTTCTTTGATTAAAATAAAAGAATTTTTGTATTTATAAATTCGAAGAAGCAAGTTAATAATTTGTAATTTTATTCTTTTCTATTATTATTCGAATGCAAAGAATTAATACAGGTGAGGTTTGAGAAAAGAGAGCTTGAACAAAGAGCATGAAATACAATCTGGTTGTAATAAAATTAAAAAAGATAGGAAAATTTTAAAGTTTTTAATCAATAAATAAAATTCCGCCTTTGTAAATAGCTTTTGCATTTTATTGAAGTAATAATTAAATTTATCATTAAATGGGTGGATTAATTGACAATCTAGACATGTTTTGACTAACTTTATAGATTACAAAATAAAAAAAAACCAGAAAAGTTAAATAAAAATCCTTAAACGTTTAGGATGGTAAATCCTACGAGTTTTCTATTATAAAAAAAAAATCCACATAAATCATTTTGTGATTTAAATTCATATTTTAAATTCTGTTTTTTCATTTAAATCAAAGAATTTTTGAAGTTTTTCCAATAGGTGGTGGTTTGATTTGATTTCCCATGGAGAGTTGAATTTAAATCATAGAAAGATTGAAATTAGAAGATTTAGTAGTAGCCTAAGTATTTACAAAACAAGTGAAGGTAGTAACTCCTGGTGAGCAATCATTTCATCTAAAATATTATAAATTATAGGTGGGTTGATTTCGCACCTTATAATTGTCAAGTTTTATGAGCTACCTCATAAATCTTTTGCTTTACTTCTTAATATTAAAAACATCTTACAGAGCCTTGTAATTTAGATGTGTGAGAATTTTGAGGATAATTAATGTTTCTACATATCAAACTTTGAATAATGATTAATTCTGTAGGATGTTTTTGCGGTAAAATCACTGAATCTTTTATAACTCCCAGGATGAAATTAGAATTAAAAATCAAGAAGAAACTCATTGTAAGTCACATATTTGATAATAAATCACAAAAATAATAAAGGCATCATTGAAGATATTTGAAATAATCGATAAGTTTTAAATTTTAAGATCAAGTTCAATTTTTTTAGAGATTAGAATATACGACAGATGAATGTTGAATGAAAGTGGTTTTAATTACAGAATTGTGCATAATTACTAAGATAAGTAGTGAAATCATAAAAGAAAATAATCATGGATTGGTAAATCAATCCTTTTAATTAGGGCGTTATCTCTGTCTATAGAAGAAGTATTTAAGGTCAATAAAAATTAATGAAATAATCGATCTACTCAAATTTTATAAAAGGAAACACTTTTTTTCTTGTTGTTTTAATTTAATTGTTTTTTTTTTAAATTTTTCGTTTTGCGTGTTTTCCTTTTTAATATAATTTGATCGTAGAGCAAATTGTTTTCATTATCACATGATATTAATTTCTTAAGCAAATTTGATTAAGTCATTTAAAACGATACAAAAATTCTTATTGATAAAAAGAAAATAAACAAAACAAAATTTCTATGTAATATTTTCTTGATCACTAAGGGCATAATAACACCCGCAGATTATATCCCTAATTAATTTTATCTCGCTTAAGTCCGCACAATTCCAACAGAAAACCTAAGTCGTCCTTGTTTTTTTTCAATCCAGTTCTCTAATATGAAACCCTATAGGTTCAGTGACTTATCAAGACACCTACTAAGTTCTTGGGATTTATATTTGCTACCATTAAGAGGTGCTTCATGTTGTTGAAGTGCATAATTTTATTTCACCTGTCCATATTTCATTAGTTTTCTTGGAGGCATCATCAATTATGTACCTTTTTAAGGTGCCGATTAAAATCTTTAAGTAGCGAGTTGTTTTAAAGTTTTTTTTTTTTTTTTTTTTTTA
>JXPE01030793.1:18470-30518 GCA_001015215.1 Holcocephala fusca
TAAAACAAAGCCAAAAGAAAATATTTATTTCATTTTTTGGGGAAAATAAATATTCGTCCTTAAGCTATTAAATATCACAAAATTCAAATTAATAAAATAATACACTATCCTGGAAAACAACAAAATATTTTAAGTTGCACGTTTTTGGCCGGACAAAAGTTTTCGCACACCAAGTTTTACAAGATTTCCTACACTAAATAAGTTGTAAAACTAGCAAGACTGAAATTGGTAATATAAAGGGGAAGTCCCGTAAAATATTTGATAGAAATAAAGATTTTCTTTTAGTTTGTTTTAATACCTGCTTTATTCTACAAACGGTAATGTGTGAAAACTTTTGTCCACCACTGTAGATTGGAAATAGCTGTTTGTGAAAAATTTAGATGAGCATTGTCGACTGATAGAATTATGGGACTATGCTNTAAAGATTTTCTTTTAGTTTGTTTTAATACCTGCTTTATTCTACAAACGGTAATGTGTGAAAACTTTTGTCCACCACTGTAGATTGGAAATAGCTGTTTGTGAAAAATTTAGATGAGCATTGTCGACTGATAGAATTATGGGACTATGCTTGATATTTTTCAGTAAGTGTTGCTTTTGATGCACTTTCTCGTGAATTTTTTGAACTGAATGAATTATCTCCTTCACAGCTCTAATATATTGTAGTCATGATTTTTTTTTTTGGATAAAGAAAGTTTTAGCCTATGATTTAGACTAATTTGAGAAGTCTTACTTTCTTCAAAAATAAGTTTTTTGTAAGTTCGTGCTGTTAAAAAAGCTGTACATGTGAAAATCGGGGTATTATTAAAGTCTTAATTATATCTTTTAGAGATGTTTTAAGGTTTTAAGTCTAATATTTTGCAAGTATGGTGCAACTTTTAATTTGAATAGGTTGTTTTTCTGAAAGTACATTAATTGATTCTTAAGGAATTTCAGGAGACAAAATGTTCTACTTGCATTTTGAGCCGTGTGAAATTGCGTGTTATTGTTAAACAAATGCACATTTTTATAATATCCTAATTGCTTTAAAAACATGTTTTTTACCAAACAGTGATTGATTTTGTTGATCACGTCCAATGATTTATGAGTAATAAGAATTGATTTAGTATTTATATGTTTATTTTTTCTACATAAATTCTTTTTTAATCTATGGGAAATTTAAAACCATTTCTATTATTTATAAAGCTATTAAAAATTTTCGTTAAAATTAAAAACTGATACAATGAAAATATCAAGAAAATTACTTACAAAATTTAAGTTTTATTTAACGAAAATGATACAAGAACCTCTCCTACAATTCACATAATTGCGGAATAAAAGCGCTGAATGAACTGCAATTTTTCGTCAGGTAAACTTTCATAAACCGTTTTATAATTGTATCTATAAATTTTCTATTCAACAATAGATGGCTAACATTTTAAAGAAAAACTTTTATTGTCTTAACTTACCTGAAAAAAGCTCAACTTAGGAGGACTTTTCTTTTAAGATCTCATCTTGGATTATTTAGTTTTTCTTTCAAAATTAAATTCAGCTTACTTTTAAATCAAAACCTTTAAGATATTTGCATTTAAGAGATTTACTTCTGAGAGTTTACTTTTGAAATAATTTTGAAATGGAATAAAGTGTGGAACAGTGTGAAGTGGGATAGAGGAAAATGTTAAGTTTTTTTTTTTAAATTGCAAATTTAATTAAAGTAATTAATTAAGAGATATTTATGATTTTCAAAGTACTATTAAAAGATTCATTTTGTTTCTTTTAATATTTTAATGGGCAATCGCTTAACGCCTAAAATATATGGGCAGTTACTTTTCATTGTTCAGCACAGGTGTGGATATTGTAGTAGATTTGAAAATTTATTGATCCTTTTATTTTATTCTTGAAAAAACAAACAAAAAGAATAAAAATACAAACGAAAATTTTAACGAAAGAGAAATAAGTGGAATTTTTCTTTTAAAATTTATGCTTCACCTGACGGATATTTAAAAGTTAAAGTTGATTCTTTTGAATACATGCAGAGGTGCTATAAAGCATATCTTGACTTGCAACAAGATGATTGAAATAATACGTCAATTGCCTGGAATGTAGCAATGCTTTTTTTTTATTTTTTTATTTTTTTTTATTGCTTTATTTGATTTTATTTTTAGTTTGCATTTTAAATTTTTAACCTGATGAGTTACTTTTATAAGAAAAATCAGACGAAACAGGTAAGCTTTAAGCAATGTTCTTATTACTGAAAAATATAAAAAATTGCTCAGAATTGGTTAGAATTCCTCAAACTGCCTTAGAATTTCTCAGATTTGTTTATAATTACAAAAAAATAGTTTAGAATTGATGAAAGCTGTATAGGATTGTTCTGAATTGTTTAGAGTTCCCTAAAAATACTGCAAAATTTGTCAGAATTTTTTATGATTCCTCAAAATTATTAAAAATTATTCGAAGTTGCTAAAAATTGCAAAATATTGCATATACTTGCTCAAAATTGTATAAAATTGCTAAGAATTGTTTAGAATTCTTCAAACTGGTTTCTAATTGCTTTGCATTATTTATAAATCGGTAAAATTGTTAAAAAATTCTTAGAATTGTGATAAATTCTTAGAAATTATTTAGAATTGCATGAAATTTGTTAATAATTTCAAAATAAATATTTGCAATGTCTCATAATATGTGTAGAAATAAATGCTGATCGTTTTTTACGACTCCTAAATAATTGTTTAGTATTGTTAAAAGTTGGAAAGCATAGAATTGCTAATATATGTTTAGAATATTGAAAATTGTGCAAAATTGCTCAGAATTGGTTTGAGTTCTTCAAAACTGTTTAGAACGATTCAAAATTTCATTACAATTGCTACAAACGTATTAAGAATTCAGTACTATGTAATCTTGTTTCTATTGGTTTTAATCGATATAATCAATTACGTCAATATATCCGGTAAAACATACTAATTTCCTATTATAAAAAGTGAAGTTCGTCCTAAAAACGTGATAAAAGTAGGCGAACAACTTTTTTTGAATTTTATTTCTGCGTTTTTTTACCTTAATCAGGTTTTAATTTCTATTTTCAGACAATTGATCATTAGATCGTTTACCTTTCAGGTAAAACTGGCTTTTGACTTATTTATTTGTTTCGATTTTGTTTTTTTCTTTTCATTAAGATTATACAATTCACTGATTTTTTAAATTCTAACAATAAACAAGTAGAATTGAATTGGTAATGACGTATAATATGATAATATGTCTAATATGATAAGAATCGAAATTTTTCTAGAGAAAATTCAAGCTCGTTGAATTCTCTTTTATTGAGGTAAAATAGGAACACAACCTGAGTTCGTGAAAAATGAATGTTAACCAGAGAAAATGAATGCTAATTTTAAAAATTATTAAGAACAATTAAGAATTACAAGATAGTTTTACAACAGGATCTAACTGGAACACTCTTGTTTTCCTTTTTTTTTNGATTTTTTAAATTCTAACAATAAACAAGTAGAATTGAATTGGTAATGACGTATAATATGATAATATGTCTAATATGATAAGAATCGAAATTTTTCTAGAGAAAATTCAAGCTCGTTGAATTCTCTTTTATTGAGGTAAAATAGGAACACAACCTGAGTTCGTGAAAAATGAATGTTAACCAGAGAAAATGAATGCTAATTTTAAAAATTATTAAGAACAATTAAGAATTACAAGATAGTTTTACAACCCGAGTTTAAGGATCACTAGGATCTAACTGGAACACTCTTGTTTTCGTTTTCCTTTTTTTTTCCATTTTTATATATTTTCAGACAAATCATTTTTATAACATTATTAAGAAATTTAAAGCGCTCCACATATATTTTTTATATAATTTGAAAATAAGCTCACAGATCGATTGTTTGAACTTGACCTTGGACTTCATTTTGGTGTTGAAAAGATTACATACATTTGAAAAAGAAAGGAAAAGAATATGTGATTTACAATAAATTAGGGATAAAAGCATTTTATAGCATTTATATAAAAAAAAGAATGGATGGAAATGAGTTGTTTTGAAGTATTGACGTTTTTTAATAGGTTCAATATACTCATAAACTCGGTTTTATTGACATTACTGATTTAAAAAGCTGTTCAATTTCACAAGAAAATTTGCTTTAATAAATGAATTTATAAAGTAAATATTAAACAATTATAATAAGGATTCTAGAATTGTATTAATATTTTCAAAAATCAGCTTAAATTATGAAATTTCTAGTGCATTATTAAAGAAAATAAATATAGGAAGATCAATTTCGCACTGATAATAATCGAATAACTAGATTTATTCCTTACTGTTTTAATATTAGGTTTTTAAATAAAAAAAAAGAGAAAGTAAATTTAAAAAAATATTTTTGAAGTATAAAACAGAAATTATGGTATTGTTTTGTTATCAAACTATTCAACTCTTGTGGCATAGATCCACGCTCTCAATATTAATTTTAGAGAGCTGATCATCATTTTCATAACATAATATTCAATAGTTCAGAGTAGTTTTAAAGAAAATGGTAAAAGAATGAAAATAAGGCTTAAATGTTAATAATCGTTAATTTTAAGAACTATTGTTTTAATTATCATTAGATTTATTAGAGTACCGAGAATGAAATTGTTTTTGCGGTTATTTTCATATCAATAAATGCCATTTTAAATTCTAGCTAGAAAATTTCATAAGATTTTGTTTTTAGCGATATTGAGATTCGTAGAAAGGTGATTGATATCTTATTAAAAAATGATTGAAGCTCAAAATTGCTTTCTTTTCTTTTGTATATATATAAGATATATTTTTGTGAAGAACTTGAAACACAAGGCTATGATTTGATTTTTCACTGGCTATCGTTTGGTACGTTCGGTGACATGTTACTATTATAAGGCTACAATGTAGGAGTATGCAATGATTCCTTTTAAAATAATATTGCGAAGAACATTTATGACCTTTTCCTTCCCCCAACGAACAAACAAACAACAAGTAAATAAATGTAATCTAAAAAAGATTACAAATGTTTCTATTAAATATTGAATGAATAATTTATTGCTTATAATTTTTTTTATGTTTTACCTTAAATTTTGGTAATCTGCTTAGATGTTTAAGAATCATCAATAAAAACTTTAACTAAAATCAAAAATATTTTTTAATAAAAACAATAAGCTTAGGAATGCTGAGACATAGGGTTAGAAATAAAAGACATGCTCACCGTCATAGACCTTCTGTTTGATACATTGGAAAGGGAAAATTCGATTACTACAAGCAACAAAAGAAACGTAAGATCACCTTTCATAGATGAATTAAAGAAGAACTTTTAAAAAATTTGAGCTTAAATCTGAATTTAATAAAAGGCTGTATGAGAAAACCTACACACAAATAGGCTTGATAGGAATTTGAATCAGAGGTACTCTGTCTGATCTGATTTAGTGAATTTAGTAGCAGAAATAATGAGAGCAGGATCTTATTTATACGACTATCTACACAGTTTGTCGAAAAAATCTAGAAACTATTTAAATGTGAGAAAAACTACTAATGTCAATGTCATCAATTAAAATAACATCGCCAATATCAGAATTTTGAGTACTGATTTTTATTCACATAATTAATTTTCGCTACAACTTTTTATTTTTGATTACAAATTTTATTTTTTTTTTAAAGAATTTTAAGAGCTGATCTTGACGAAGCACATTTTTGTTAAAGTTTTGTTTGCTTTCATTCTTTCAGATGTGATTTTCTTTTAAAATATCATAAAGCAATAACAAAACAAAAAAAAGGTAAATAAAGGCGTCACAAGCCTATCAGAGCATCCACTGATCTTTTCATCACGAGCATAAGACTAGTGATCATATTGTTTCATACCATTGTAAATTTATAAAGCTTTTTTTTTGCTTGGTTTTTTGGGTCTTAACTTATTTCAAAGATTATCGAAACTAAACATAATTTCCGTAGCACGCGAGTTTCAGGAAAAATAGATGTGAATATGTGAATATATGTGGATCAGAAAACCTTATAATCGATGTCCACTTCACTATTGTATAGTATTTAAAATTCACCCAGTTATGTGGAGTTTTCTTTTCTCCTCAAATTTTGTTTGTTTTTTTATTCTGTTTAAAATTTCGTATTGTTGTACAGGCAACATAGATTTTACTATACCTACCTGCGGTAAAAAAATAAAGAGCTCTTTTAGTTAAACCATCCAACAATTCTATAGATCTCCAAAAGTTTTGAATCAGAGCTTGAAAGCATAGCTTTTCCAGTGAACTTTTTTAGTTTATAAACGGAGGTGATCGCGAACGCGTGTTCGCTATCTAAATATTTTTTTTTTTTGTTTAACTTTCAATCGGCAATTAAATAATAAAAAACATTAACAAATTTTATTTTTGTTTTTTGGGAAATTTATAAAATTTATATAAAATTAAATTTATAATGAGAAAACAATATTTGATTGGACAAATGAAAATTGCTAGGAAGTGTGATTTAAAAAGTGATTGTGCAAGTGCAAGCGATTGGAAAAAAGCGTAGAAGAAATAATTGCTATTATTTTTTTGTTTTTTTGTGTGGGTTACTACTCATGTAATTAAAAAAGAATTTGTGCAGTTTAATATTAAAAGAAAATTATGGAATTACTTTATGGTTCAGATCACAATTGGGGATTAATAATAGGATTATTCATGGGATTAATACTAATAACAATATTGAGGGATTTGTAATTAAAACTTAATAATTACTTTCTGTTTCTATTTTACAAATATTTACTCCTTTATTTTTCTTCAAAATTTATAAAATTTCAATGTTTAGTCTAAGCATTTTTATAAAAAGTTATCTGAAAAAAAGAAACAAAACACACCGACATCGCCATCTATTGAACTTTACACTTAAAATTTAATCTGAACTAAAACAGGGTTATAATGTGAATTTGCTTATCGTTTTGTTCAAAATAGAAAAAAAGAACAAAATCCGAAATAAAACATAAACCGATAATAGTAAAGAAACTTTTAATTTAAAATTGAAAGAACATTTTAATTTTATTTAATTTTTTCAAAACACACAATAGATTTAAGTTTACGGCTTATTATCTGAAAAAAAAGATTTCGGGAATAATCCCGAGGATTGTTTTTAGAGGAGAAGTTTTGCGATATCGAAAATTTTTCGCAATATCACAGAGTTTTTGAGACGTTAAGATAAATTTTTAGGACCTGAAAAAAATTGTTAGATCACAGAAATTTTTTTGAGATTTTATAGACATTTTAAGATTTAAAGCTCTTGTAAAGGCAAAGCTAATATTTTTTGATGGGGTATTGTAGCAAAAAAAAAAAAAACAAAATCAAACAAACTAACAAAAATTGTAATTTTATTCGCAAATAAATTAATAAGAGTTGAATCCAATTTAAATGGAATAAATAAGTCTATAATTTCCCACTAAAAAAATATTAAAGGGCATATTTATTAGTATGGCACTTTGAATTTAATTTCGGATTGAAGTTAATCCATTTGACTTGAGATTGTCTCATATTATTTGGTACGCCAATTTATCCCATGAATTTTTTCGAGGTTTAGGTTATTATGTTTTGTCCTTCTAAATATTATTTTCTTTTAATACTCCAATAATTCAAATGCTTTTTTTAAATTTTCAGTTTGAGCAAATTTTATAATCGATTTCGAATTATGAAGGACAGTTCACAACATAAAATATTAGTTTATTTTCTAAGTTTTTGATGCAAGTCTACAATCAAGTTACCAAAGTAACTTGGTGCACACTAGCTTTATAAAAGATAGAAAAATTCACCTCTTTATTGAGATTAAACTAAGCATTTAAATCATAAAAAGATGTTATTATATTCTTCCTTCAGTCGATTTTTAAGTTTTATGCCATACTTTGATTTGATTTTTCCTCTATACTTGTATTTAGTGAAAGTATACTTTAAAATATACACAAAATCAAAACTAAAAAGATATCATACATAAGCTTATTAGAAACTATGTAGAAGTGGTTTAATACTGCCCTTGGTATAATAAACATTGCAGAATTTACCACACTTATTAATCAATCTAGTTATGCATTTAATTGGTTTATTAGTCTCATAATTATTTCATGTGTAGTTCTACCTATATGAGAGGAGGAGAAAGTAGGGGGAAAAATGGTCACTTTTCTTCATTAAATGATTCTACTACCCCAGGTCTTCTATATAAAAAAAAAAATTGGATGAACCACCTTTTCTATTGTTACTTTAAATATATAAAAGTTTGTGCAACTTTTTTTTGACTAAGAATAAATAGATTTACCATGTCATCAAAGCAAATTGTTGGTCTCACATAGATTAAAAGGAAGAAGTATAAAATGTTCTGTTGGCATTTATTGATACGAAAATATCAATCAGATTGATAACATAAAAATATTATTAAGAGTTTTTTTTCTAAAGGGTTAGTTGATTCAAAAGTTTTCAGGAAGCATTATCTAATTTTTTTTTTTGTTTTTGGAAAGATTTTTCAAATATTTTTTACAAAGCCCTTTAAGAACTATTTACTAGAATCTAAAACAAATATTGAAAGATTTTCTAAAGATTTTAATTCAAGAAAATAAAATTCAAAATTCATTGAATCTATCTATCAAAGAAATTATTTTTAACGTTCGAAAAGGTTCAATTAGGAAGATTTTAGGCTTACTGAAGGTGATTGCATGATCAGATGATTAGATAAATCAGTTGTTGTGCAGCTGTTTTTGTTCTTTTTTTTTGTAATTCGCAAGAGGGGCTGAATTTTTCCGTAAAAGATTATTATATAGAAGAAGAGTACATAAGAGAAGCATACGAGGTTCATAAGCACAAATTTTATCAGTTGCATCTGTGAGTTATCAGATCACCTCAAGAATCCTTAATAGAGTATATTTTTCTCTCTGAGACAAGTTTTAGTTCAAATTTTAGTTAAAATTTGAAGAAGTAAAATTTTGCAAAAGAATTTGAATAAATTTTGATATTTAGAAATTCTTACCGAATTGTGGAAGAGTGTAGGGTTCCATAATTGATCCTAAATTGATTAGTTTTAGACATGTTCTCTTATTCATGATTGTAAATTAATTATTTATTCGAATAGAGAATTATTCTTTTTGTTATTTATTTACTTGTTTTTCTTATAGTGGAATTCAATTGTAACAATTAAGTACTTATCTGTTTTTGATTGATACCTTCAAGAAGTTTTTTTTATAATGCACGTTTTTGAAAAGTGAGTAGTTTAAAAATATAAAGATATTTTTTTCTTCGTAATCAATTAGATCGGTTGAGGCTTAGGAAAAAGAATACTTGAAAAATTATTAACATTAATAAAAGTTTATCCTAAACAGTGTAATTTGCAATCAGTTAATAACATTTAAAAAAAAAAAGAAAAGAGATAAGAGAATTAAGAAATATTATGTAAAATTGATTGACATACTTTTCATGTTTAATTCAACTGAGCTTTTTTTCATTTCAAATTAAAATCATGAAAAGCAATTAATTGGCTTGCTGTAAATTTCTTGAAATAACTTTTTTATATAATTAAAACGTTGACCTAACAATGCTTAGACGTCATTATTGACGTCAAATGAAAAAAACCTGGTTAAAATTAGTTGGTTTTTCATTTCTTTTGTTTTTAAAAATATCTTAGGAAATTCTAAGTTTGTACAAAAATATTTGATTATTTGAATTAGGGAAAAATTAGGTTTTTGCTGTTATCACTTACAAAAATTGAATGGTAATTAAAAGTATAAAAAGCAAAAAAATATAAAAAAATTGCAAAATAAGCATTTTACATAAAAGCTGTTAACTTCATTAACTATATTAAATTTTCATACCTTTATGGATTTTATTGAGTAATTTTACATTACATGAGTGGTTTTGTTATCAGAATTGCCATGATTTTTATTGGAATACAATTGAAAATAGTGGTGTAAATATTGAACGGTGTAATTACTTCGATACACTGAAATTTTTAATTTTTTTGTTTGCTTCTAACTTAAGTCTGAATTAACGAAGTTGTATTGGTAGAGACAAGACCTAAAGTTGTATCCTGTATTTGCGTTTTGCAAGTCTATTGAATGACTTTTATGAATTATATAAGAGCCGTAGAGGTTTGAGCTCAACATTTTTTTCTTTTAAAAAATATTTGAATTCAAGTAAAGAACAATTTTGGAACCAATCTTCAAATATTATGCTCAGCATCCAGTTTTTAGAAGAGTTCACATAACAATATGATGCTTTGCTAATTATAAAGTGGTAGAATGCAAAACAACAAAATAAATTTCAAACAAATATTTTTTTTTCCATTTAAGAACCGTGTAAAAGCGAAATCGTGTATATTAAGTACCGTGTAAATCGCGAGATAGCTGCACTTTTAAGTCAGCTTTTAAATCAGTTGGAAAATTTAGCAATACTCTTTGAGCAAGCTGAGTTGAACAATTGATTGTAAAAATTGCATATTCAAATTTTTATTTTCAAATGGCAGTTCAAAAACGCTCATTCAAATATTTTCGTGTAGAATTGCATTGTGTTTATAATTTTTTCATCTATGATAGGTTTAAATCTATTGGCAGTTAATTGAGTTACTCAAGTAATTTACGATTATTAAATAATCAATTTGTAAAGCGTAAGTTAACTATCTCTTTTATAGGCGTAGCGATTATAAAGTGGTTTAAGCATGTTGCTTAGATGCATTAAATTAAGTACACCTAAAGTACCACATAAAGTTATTTAGACATAAATCAAATAAAGAAAATTCGAATAAATTTGTTCAACTGACAAAACCGATTGACTAATTGATAGATAGATTTCTCTTTTCTTTTTAATAAAATTTAAAACTTTTATAATACATTTTTGTTTTGTCGAAGTTAATATAAACATGTCATTAATTGTCAATTTAATTTACGGTCCGATAGCAATTGAAGTAACAATTTTGTCACTCTTATCTTCTTTACTTTTAATTTTAAATATCATAAAATTTTATGTATATTTTGGGTTAATATGATGTAAAGGTTTCTACGAGTATTAGATTTTCAAAACAATTTTCTTAGATTAATTTGAACTTAAATTCAATTGGTGGTATAAAAGAGATGTTAAGTGATCACACTTGATTTAATCAAATCGTTTCTCTCAAATTTGTTCAATGAAATACTTTTTTTTATTATTTCTACTTTTATTAAGATTGTGACATAGTTTTCTGTTTTTAGAAGTAATTGCGTATTTTTCAACATTATTTTAGTAAAAAAAAAACAACAATTTAAATGTTTTTTAAATATTTTTCAAAGTATTGAAATTATTTTCTAAAAAAAAGAGAATATGTTAAAAGAAGAAAGATATTGAGTGAAAGATTCAAATTTGATTCTTGAATTGTATTATGATTTTCTAATCGAACCAAATTTTAATGATGCAATAGAAATGCCTATGACATTCTGAACATTACCTCATTTTTGTGATTTGCTAAAGAACGAAAAGACTTTTTTAAGCCCGTCAATATTTAATTCAGCTCAAATTAACCAATTGCTTAATTGTGAAAAATTACCTTTTATACAAGTTTTTTTATTCTGATAAACATCAAAAGTTTTATTCTCAATTAATGTTATATCAAATTGCACTTAAAGTGTTCTACTAAAATTTCTCTGCACTTAGGAAATAGGGAAATTCGAAAACTTAGATTTGGCTTATCTGGTTTTGTGCTAATTTTTACTTGTTCAAAAAAAAGGTGAAAAGATTTAATAAAAGAACATACTATACTTAAATGCTTAGAGATTTCTCCAAATAGCAGTATTAGAACAATAAGTTGTAATAATTACAAAAAAAAAATAAGAACTTATAGAAAAATCTACGTCAAGGAACTTCCCTCAATTTAAGATTAATAGGAAGGCCGGTATTTATTAAAAATTTTATAATGACAAGAAAATCAAGTTTCTAATTATTTTCTGAAAATTGAAGATCCATAGAATTATAAAAAAACTGGTTTTTAACAAATTAATTTAAAAAATTTTATGCGTAATTAAAAATTGTGACTATAAGAAACAAAAGTTTAGTTTTAATTTTAAAAGGCCACAATGAAAA
>JXPE01030929.1:429-12150 GCA_001015215.1 Holcocephala fusca
TTATATTAAATATTGATTACAAAAAGGTAGCTTGGATTCAAAAGCTGTTTTGGATTGGCTTAAGTGAGATATGTTAAATCACCTGCCACTTAAAGCTTAAGAGGAATTTTCTTTATATGGGGTCGCCAGGAAACACGCAATCATAACACATTGTTCAATAAGTTCCGGGACTAAACTAGAGAGAGTTAGTCCCGAGACTTATTGAACAATGTGTTAAATGGGGTCGTGAATGGAAAAAGTTTAAGAAGCCCTGCTGTAGATCGATCCTGAGAAAATTTTATGTAATGACATCCTAAAAGAAATGGTGTTCTTTTTAAATTATCTTGAAGTAAAAAATAATTTGGTCAATAACATTAATCTCTAAATAAATTGAAATGAAGGAAAAATAGATTAAAAAATTCATAAAGAAGATTTCCCGAGAATCTTTAGAAAGTTAGAAGTTAGGAATTTTAACTTGTAGAAACTATGTTACAGATATTGATTCTGTTGAAGATTAAGTTGTGAATTTTAAAACTTATTAGAGATTCCTAGAATCACAAGATCTTTAAGGGAAACGTTACAATTAGATCCTCAGTTTAATGGAATGAAAAAAATCACGATCAACACTAAATTCTTTCAAGCACTAAGATGCTTCAAAAATTCCTTTTTCCTCAATACATAAAATCTTTTAAGTCAAGATTGCAATAGAAATAATGTAAATTGTTTAATTTCAACTGAAAAAAATTAAGTTCAATTTGAATAAAGTTGACCCTTGTTTTTAACTAACTAGTTTTGATTTTTAAAAGCGAACTTACTTGATTTCGAATCAACTACTCAGTTTGATTGTTAATGTAATTCTAAATTTGCATCTAAATTTGAAACTGTTGAATTTAAAATGTAAAAGCTTTAAATAAAATTGTGTGAAAAAGCATAAAACAAGTGCATAAATGTTAGTGAAAATAAAGCAGTATATGTTCAGATTCAGGCTATAGAATAGAAAGCAAATAATAATTTTGAAGGTGTATTTTTTTTGGAATACTCTTCATTTTTTTTTTTTTCAAATCAACAAAACAAAATTTTTAAAAAAAAAGTGTGTCCTTTACCTTCATTGAACCCTGACCGCGGATGGATATCATTCTTGCCATTATTTTGACTCACAACCATAGAAGCTTGGTGTTTCGTGTTATCGCTTAACGTTGGTGAGTCAACACAAGAGGGCATCGTGTTCACAACGAATTCATTGCGCTCATGCTGTTAGACGTGTACGTTTTTCAAGCATACACAAGAAAAATATTTTAGAAACGATTTTTTGTGAGTTAAAATTTTAAAAATCACAACAACAACAAAAATATTAATAAAACTATTATTAAAAAGTAACTTCAAGCTTATTATTTTGAACAAAAACATGCTTCTTTAACTAAACTATTCACAAAATTAAGGTAAAAACAAAAGCTCATAAGATACGATCTTGTGTATCCTTTTTATTTTATTTAATTCCTTTCTTCCTTTAATTGTTTATGATAAAGGATTTTGGAATTTTAATTAATTTAATCTTACCTCACTATCTGGACACGGCATATCATCTTTTGTTAGTCCTTGCACGAAATTTAGATCAGAGGGATCCTCGGATGCTAAATGTGCTCTGAATTGTTTGTTTCTGTAAAATAAAAATGAATACACACATTTAGTAAATAAATTTATTACAAGGATAAAATGAATGAATTTCGAATGTTGTTAAACGAAATAAAGAACAATAAGGACAATACGACAAACACGTACAAATGTTTAATTATTTAATAGGAAAATCAAAAAAAGATTTATGAAAAAGGACAGCATTTTCATATAATTGCTGATAAAATTCTTCAAAAAAGGACATTCATGTAAATCACCATTGAATTCTAAGAGGGTACATTGACAAAGGAAAAGGATATTTTAAAACTAAAAAGCTCCTTGAAAACTTTAAATAGAAACTGTTTGCAATTTTAATGATTAAAGAAAGAAAATATGGTTTTTAATTAAAGAACTTAAAAATTTTTAGAGTATTTTTTTAATTTTAAAGTTGAAGCTATAGAATTTGAAGATATTACGCTTTCAAGTTGAAGACTTGATTTGATTGATTTAAATTTTTAATTTCTTCAACATCTTGATTCTTAAAGTTTCATATAAAAATAGTTTTTAACATATCAATTTCATGCTATAATGAGAATTTCAGGAAGAATCGTACAAGCCTAAAATTAAGGTGAAGTTTCATAATTCTTCTCGTTTCTTTTTTCATTATGTTATGTGAATTTTATTTATATATATTTGCATGCCTTAGGGCCATAAGTGGTATGTGAACATAGTCCTCTGCAACTCTGGAAGAGATATTAGGTCTATCATAACTACATCTGTATATACAGAAGAAGGTGACCTGCAGCGTATTTAAAATTTAAGCATTGAGATTGAATTGGCTTAAGTAATAAGGGAGATACATCAGAATATTGCAAGTGCTCTCGGAAAAAATCCTACTCAAGAGGCCAACAGACCTAATGACAAAAAAATGCAACAATGCCAATTATTGAATAAATTAAATAATAAGTTATTAGTTCGATTGGGAATCTTTGACTTTAATATGAATGGACTCTCTAATGTAGTTATCTATGATCCCAACAGTCAAGGGTTCTTTCCTTAAAACTCTAACCATTGAGTCTTGGGCCAGAGTTACTAAGGCAAAACAAATAAAGGTGACTAGAATAAGACTGCCAACAAACAGTCAAGTAGTGCGTAAAGCATTTTTCGCCCTTTTCGTTAATTTAAGCTTTATAGCATTAACTTTTACAACTATATGATCGCATTGAAATCCCTTTTAAGGCTCAATAAAGTTACTCTAATTTGNTGAGTCTTGGGCCAGAGTTACTAAGGTAAAACAAATAAAGGTGACTAGAATAAGACTGCCAACAGTCAAGTAGTGCGTAAAGCATTTTTCGCCCTTTTCGTTAATTTAATTTAATTAATGCTTTATAGCATTAACTTTTACAACTATATGATCGCATTGAAATTCCTTTTAAGGCTCAATAAAGTTACTCTAATTTGGAGTCCTGGCTATAAAAGCAATAAAATCAATGCTGGGTTCCTTAGGAAAATGTGAAGTTACTATTTATTGTGCTAGAATCCTTTTGTAGCCTGCCATAAAGACATTTAAACTCTTTCTTAAATAAATCTACACTCCTGCACTAAAGAATTTCTATTCGGAATAGGATAGACGCTGACACACTTTGGAACTTCCACTATGACTCTGAAGAGTGTGTTGAAAACAATTGCCTACAGAATGCTAACTTTTTACAAAGGTCTTCTTAACCTGCATGTTTATTAAGAACAGAAGAGTTGCATAAAAGATCTTTATAGGTCAAGTTGATTCAGGAAAAATATGACTCTCTACATAGTCTACTCAATTAATAATAAAAATAGTAATCTGTTTTTTATCAGCGCTGGTACTGACTGGCGTTCTATCAACATATCGTCTGCAAAATTTTTACAAGAAAGCTATTATGCTATCGAGATCTAAGCAAATTAATTCGAACTTCTGCAATTTATAAAAGAATTTTTAGGTGGAAAATTTTCAACATTAATAGAAGAATTATTTGAAAGTTGTTTAACTTTTTTAAATTTCTAAAGTTAGGAGAGATCTGGAGATATGAAATTGAAAACAAACAAAAATTTACAAAAAACCATAATTGCTTACCTTAACTCAATTTGTTGCATTTGTTGAAATTGTTTTAATTTTTGATTAGCCGCTCGAAGCCTTTCTTCTAATGCTGCGTTTTCTACACATTTAATTGAATATTTCTCAGAAAAGGAAAGTATTTCTTGACGCAACTCTTCAAGCTCTTCCCTATAAATAGAAAAACCAAAAAAATTGGTTAGTAAAGTAAAAAAAAAACCATATAAGATTATTTTGTTACAATACAAGAAAAAAATAAATAATGCTATTAATTTACTCTTTTTCTCGAATAGGAATCGAGGATTGTTCTCCTTTTTGAAATTGCCTCAAAAAATCTTGCTTAAATCGTGCTACTTCTCTTTGAACTTCACTTTGGTGTGCTTTTCTCATGGCATCAAGAGCAGCTAATGTTGCCTATGAAGAGAGTTTTTTAAGTTTTATTTAACTCCAATTTTAATTGGCATTCAATTTTTTTTGTACCTGAGTTTCTTCTGCTAATGCCTGTTCCTTTTCTATGAGTAACCTTTCGATTTCTTTGCGATGTTTTTCTTCTAAATCATTGATTATTCGTCTATGAGAGGATTCCATTGCAGCTAAGCCTTTCTCGCAAAGCGTCTGTAAGGATGCAAAATAAAAAAAAAACAGGATTTATTTCCTTGATAAATTTTGAAACTAAAAAAATCTATAAAAATTTTACCCTAAGTTGTTCAATTTCCGTTTGATATCTTTGCCGGAAACTTTCTTCATCAGCTATACCAGTAAAATCTGAGCAATGTGACAAAATTTGATCCTTATATGCTTCTTGAAGGCATTCCAATTGCCTAGTATGCTCAATTTCAAGCATTTCAAGACGCTTTTCTAATTTCCTAGATCTTTCCTTTTCTTTATTTAACTCAGCCTGAATGTAATCTCTCTCCTGTAGTAGTGCGGCATATTCTTCATCTTGTCTCATGCATTTCATGTTTAAATTGTTTCGATTTAATTCTAAACTTGAAATTCTATTCTCTTGGTCTTCTAGCTTATCGGTTAAATCAACATTATCCGATTCCCTTCGATGGCATTCTTCCTCTTTACATTTAAGTTTTAACGTTATGGCCTCTAATTCTCTTTCATGATCCTCTACAAGATTTGATTGTACGGTAAGTTCTTCAAGAAGAGAATTTCTTTCATTCTCTAAAGCCTTAATAGCGGTGACATGTTCTTCAAGTTGATGCCTTAAAATTGTTATATCATTGTCATGAACTTGCTGCAGGCTTTTCATTTCAGTTTCATGCTGAGCTGTTAGGCTGCAAATGCTATTTTGCATTTTCTCACAATGTTCACATGGGGTAGTTAATTTTTGAGCACATCCAATCATACCATCGATTCGTTTTCTTAATTCTCTGCATTTTAGACAAATATCTCTAAGATTATCAACATCTAATGCAAGAGATGTTACTGAAGTATTTGGATTAAGGGTGCTATGCAAAATAATGATGGATTCTTCAAGTTTACCTAAAGCATCAGAGACTTCTTTTAAATGTGGTTTGTCACTTAAAAACTCAATGGCGAATTGTTTGTACATAAAGTTAAAATCGGCTTCAGCTAAAATATCATCAGCATTACAAATTTGAAGATCATTTGCAAGTTCATCGAAAAGATTTTCATATTTTTGTAGTGAAGCTATGCTAAAATCAGATTGATCTTGAATTGATGTTCCTTGAGCTATGTAATCACCTTTAAGGACTGCTATTCGAGCATCAACAAGAGCCTTATGTGCAATTATATCAGCAAATTCAGATAAAAGTTGTCGACCTTCACTAGCTTTTCTTTCTTGCTCCATATGATGTCGCCATTTTCCTCGTTTCATCTTTTGTAAACTTTCTTCATAGCACCGAGTAAGTTGCTCTATTGCATTATCCATTTCTCTTCGAAGAGTATCGTGCACAGAATCTGCGAAATTCTCAAAAGTAATCCGCTCTTCAACGGTCAACGTGTATCCAAACGATGGGGTAATTGAATTTTCAAAACGTTCTGCATTTCTCATCATAATATGAGCTATTTCTGATTGTACTAATTCAGCATTGACAGTTTCTTGAGCTTGTCTCCAGGCTTCTTGAACTGCTCCTTGTGCAGCATCTGTTGAGCTCATATAACTTAAAGTTTCTGCTGCTAACCCAGATGCTAAAGTTTCCATTGCATTGTTTTTATATCGTTTCGAAATTATATTAATTTCAGTTTGTTGTCTTAATAATTCGTCAATGACTTTTGGATCAACCGGCCTCATTTCAGCAACCTTTTGCTTATTTTTCTTATACGATGATAACACTAATCTTCGTGCTAAAACTCCAGCTAAAATATCTAAACTTCCAGTCGGTTTAAAGGCACATTTTCCAGCTAATTTTGCTTTTAACATTGACATTAGTTGTGAAGTTTCTGCAACTTCAGCTCTTGTTTGTTTTTCACCGAAAAATGATGGATTTTCAGCTCTAATAATTGAATCCCTTAATTTACCAAAACAAACACTTTCATATGCAATTCGTTCAGCAAGTAATTCCATTTCTTTTCTGGCTGATAATTCATTTCTATCTCGTAAAACACGCCTTTGCTTTAATAAATCACCCAATTTAGTTCGAAGTTGAGCTTCTAATTGAATTAGAGCTAACTTAACTGGATTTGATTCTGGTAACAATAAAACTCCAGATTTATTTGCACATTCACCTATTACACAGGATTCACATGACTCTCTCATAAGTTTAACAACTTCAGTTAAACAACGTTCAACAAATCTAAATGAATCTTTTCGATCAGTAATTGGAGAGACTGATCTTCGTGTTCTTGATGATCGAAGAGATTGTAATTGATGTAGACTTTGTTCAATTCGATCTTTACTAGACACTAAAACTCCTTCTAAACATTTTAATCGTTCGACCAAATGATCTGACATTTTTGGACTAGAATTGCTTTTTGTAGCATCCCCTTCTCGACTTGATGATGTTGAAGCGGTTTCCACTCGTTTCTCTAAGGCATTAAGTCGAATCATAAATTGCAACGAATCTGTACTTGCTGAGCTTTCTAAACTTCTTCGACGTGAATTCGTTGTTGTTATTCTTTTTCCAGAATTTTCATCTACTTGATTTGATTTCTCTAAGTCAGCAATTTTAATTTCCAATTCACTAACCTTTTCTTCGATTTCCTTAGGTACTAGAACTTGTTCCCGTCCCTTTAAGGATGATGAACGTCGTCTTTCAGATTTTGCTAGTTTCTGTTTTAATGCTCTCACTTGACGCTCTGAATTTGTGTATTTTAATGTTAAATCTTGAATTCTTTCAGCCATCATTTGCAATTGACAACGATCTTCACTTTCTTTTCGCTCTAGATCTTGTTTTAGAGCAGCATATGAAATTTCTAAAGTATCATATTGATTTTGTGAATCTCGTAATTCTTTCTTCATTGCCTTAATTTCATTAACAGCCTTTTCAAATCTTGATCTAAGCTCATTATATTCATCAGCTAACATATCACGTTCCATGCCGTACGGATCGATTTCTGTCAAATTTGTCAAATCACTTAATGAGTCTACTCGCCTCATTTTACTTCGATTCAAATTACTAAAACTTGATGGACTACAACCTTCAAGTTCTCGTAATTTTTTATATAGGCCTTCATTTTCTTCAATACCTCTTGATAATCGATCTTCTAAATCTCTGATTTTTGCTTGATTCTCTTCTAATTCTGTTGTTAATCTAGTCATTATTTGTTCTGCTTTACAACCAGATTCAGTTAATTGTCTAGAGAGATTATCACGTGCTTCTTCGATTTCACGTATTCTAGCAGTTAATTCTAATTCTGTACGTTCAAGTGTATTTAATAGCTCTGACATTCTTGCCTCACGTTCTCTAGCCTCTTCACGTAACATGTCTCGTTCTTTTTCTGCAGCGCCTAGACGCATTTGAAGTTCTTTATCAATGTTTAGTTCTTCTTGTACAGGATGTATTAAAGGTAATTCATCTGATCCTACACTGTCAACTGTACTACGTCTAGAGCTTGGTGGTGATGATCGACTTCTTTTATGCAATCGAGGACTGGATCCAGATCTTGATCTCATACGTTCTTTAGCACGGAATAAGGCTAAAGGAATTGGTGGTGAAGGTGAAAGTGGTGATCCCCAATCAATACTATCTCTTCTTCCACCTTCTGATGCAGTTCGATATTCTTCATCTGATGATATATTTACAGACTTTGATGTTGTCATAGAAGTAGTTGTTGCAGGCTTTGTTGAAATCACTGTCAAATTCTCTGCCGGTGTGTCATGAATACCTAAATTACTTATGATAATCTCTTGATTTCTTTGTACCTTTATGAAATCCTTTTCAATTTCACTTTTCAAATCATCACTTGTATTATCTTTGATAATTCGTGCAGACTCCAACTCATTAATTGATTTTTGCTCAGAAGTAGATTGAATTCCAGCCGCATTACGTAAAACATTAATCCAATTATTTCGTGAATTAGCTGAAACACTGGCCAAAACAATTCCACGATTATCCCATGTTGTCAACTGAAAGCTATAATTTCGTGTTGCTGAAACTTCACCAACATTTGTTAAACTATTTACATCTAAGACTCCATCTAAAACTCCACGTTCTTCTGACACTGGATCTCTATAGTAGAATAGTGCAGCACCGCGTAGAGTAAACCAATGTTTTGTCCATTCACCAGTTCTTGAATCATGTTTTAGAAGCCATCCTTTTTTACAATTTAATAATTCCTCAGCGGGTAGATTTACCCGTAATTCAGAATTTTTTGATAGATAAATTGATGAAATATCATCTAAATTACAACCCCCATCCGGATCTCCACGTTCTTGCGATTGACTTTGCTGTTGGCCATGTTTTAAGCTTAAGTTAGGCAATCTCAGACTAGACGATTTAGTTTCTGAATTTACGGGTGGTATCTTTTTAACTATGGCAGATACAATGGCTGGTGCTGTACTTGATGCTAATGGTAAAGATTTCGGCCGTAAATTGATAATTTTATGAAAATCTTGTGAAGTTGAATGAAAATCAGTTTCATCCCTTGTTGGTTTATCATCCATTGATTGATTATTTGTTGAACAATTTGTTGTTGGTGTTGTTGCTGTTGTTGATGGTGTTGTAGTTGTTGACCAACGATTATTTGTTATGTGACTTAGATTTGTTATTGTATTTGCAATATCCTTGAGTTTTTCGTCACGTCGGACATCTTCGATTAGTAGACAGGATGAAACTGTAAAAGAGTCAAATAAAAATGAAATTATTTACAAAATTTATTTAAATAGCAAAATTTTTTTAATTGAAAAGAGGGTTTCTCTCTTCTAAGCAGTTTTCTTATGAGAGTCGCGATTAAGTAAAATTGCGTAAGAACTACCAAATAGTAGAGAGAACCTTTAGTCGATATCAATGACTATAAACAGGTGAATTAATTGATTAAAATCATGTGATAAGAAATTGGTCTTAAATACTAAATGACAAATTTTGGAACTTATTAACAATTTCTGTTATTTACTGGCAGAGAGTCTAATCTAGTGGCATTAAAAAAGAGATGGTTTGAATAAATTTTCATGCAAATTTTATGTGAAGCTGAAATGTGAAGATGCCTTACAGAATAGAACCGATGGTTTAATTTCGAATTATTGGAATAGAAAAAAAGCGAAAATATTTTCATATATCACTGGTTTCTTTGGAAAAATTAACTTTGTTTAAGATACTACTGGTACACCTAGTACCTAGTACAGGTGATNGATATAGCCATGCTTATCACGAAAGTGCTGGTTGAGAATTCCAACATAGGAAACAGTCTGAGCAAGCAGCAGTAATCAAACTAGGGATTTGGTATTATTATAAGGTTTTTTTTTGTTATCGTTGCAATAAAAGACATTTTCAAATTATACGGAAGTATAAGGAAGTGAAAAGGATCAAATTTTTCACAAANTTAAGGAAAAGGATCAAATTTTTCACAAATTACGAAATTAAATTCAATTTCTTTGGAAAAAATATATTGCAAACCCTAACTTGATTTAAAACTTTTCCATAAGCTTCCATGGAAATGATGGTTAAGAAAATCATGCAAAAGAATTTTGAAAAGTTTCAAGAATGATATTNAAATTTCTTTGGAAAAAATGTATTGCAAACCCTAACTTGATCTAAAACTTTTCCATAAGCTTCCATGGAAATGATGGTTAAGAAAATCATGCAAAAGAATTTTGAAAAGTTTCAAGAATGATATTTTTTATATGATATTTTGAAAATGTGATTAGAGTAATTTTTAAAAGATTAACATCACGAGCATAATCTAAGAAATCTAAAAATTCTTCAGGAAGGCTAAGCCAATTTTTTGCATCAAGATACAAAACAATTTTACTATTGGCTTACAAATGACTGCAAATGAAGAAAACTTAATATTAGGGTCATACCCTTTCATTAGATTCAGGGAATCAAAATAAGATGCAATTGTTGGAATTAATTACAGCTTTTTGGTCGACAACACAAATCGTACTTGATATTGGCCTCTTTTGACGATAAATCTATTTTAAGCACTTCTATCTCGATATTATCAAACAATCCATCGATCATTTATTGCATGTTTTCAATTATGATGCCAATGTCGTCAGCGTATTCTTTCATTTGTTGAAACATTGTGCCTATTGTATTGGAGGATGAGTTTTGCATAATTCTTTCAAGTCTGATATATTAAGGAAGTTATAGTGGATCACATTGCCTGAATACTTTTCTATTATTAAAGGATTCAATGAAGTTATTATCAATAAATGCAGCAGCACGCATTCTCCATCGTCGTCCTGCATAACAGTGTAAGTTTGACAGGGATATTATGACTAGACATAGCTTTGTAAAGTTCATCCCTTATATTTTTGATGAATAGATGGTATAGGGAGCGATTTGATGTTCTTGAGTCTTCCCCAGAAGCTTGATTCTGCTTAAACATTTGATCGATAGTTGATTTTCCCAGTCTGAAATTGCTCTAAAAAGCACTAATCAGATTATTAACAAACGATTTTAGTTGCTTGCACAAAATGATAGGCACGAGTTTGTTGGCGATATTTACAAGGCTTTTATAGTAAGCGCAAGGTCTGCAGGGTCTTCTTCTTTAGAGGTTGGATAAAAATAGGACATCTAATAACGACCTTGTGAACTGAACTACACAATGGGTAACTATAATTTTCAAATAACAATGAACTTTGGATAAGCTGGGATTCACTGTTAATACCCGAAACAATCTCCATGGGAATGTATTAATTTTTCAAAATCGCCATTTGTTTGATTTCGAAAGNCTTCTTGTTTAGAGGTTGGATAAAAATAGGACATCTCATAACGACTTTGTGAACTGAACTACACAATGGGTAACTATAATTTTCAAATAACAATGAACTTTGGATAAGCTGGGATTCACTGTTAATACCCGAAACAATCTCCATGGGAATGTATTTATTTTTCAAAATCGCCATTTGTTTGATTTCGAAAGCAATTGAGTAACNTACCCGAAACAATCTCCATGGGAATGTATTAATTTTTCAAAATCGCCATTTGTTTGATTTCGAAAGCAATTGAGTAATCAAGCCCACTCTCGGGGGACCAAGCTGATATTATGCAAGACCCCAATAATTCTAGTCTTGTGGTCTACGACGAGGAGAAATAAAATGTCTTTTTAAAGTAGTCGTTTCGAGAGGAAAATTATTTGAGTGATTTTTGGTTTCATTCGATTTATGGGACATTGGAGAAGAAGATTTAAATGACAAACCAGACGGACTATACTGTGATATTGACCTAAAAGGAGAATAGTTTCAATATAACGATTACAATAGCTGGGGCATGTAGAGCACATGAGATGCTCTAGCTGGATGAATTATAAAATCCACACTGGATGGATGACGCAAAGAGAGAAATGTTAAAGTAAGTGTTATTTTGTCTGGCCTGGTAGCCAAGTGGTGGAACCATTGGACTATCCGCACAGAAGGTCGTGGGTTCGATTCTCGCTTAGGACATAAAAAACTAAGATAGTTTTAA
>JXPE01031102.1:12991-23210 GCA_001015215.1 Holcocephala fusca
TTTTTTAGAAGGATATAAGTTCTGTTAAAGATATTAAACTTATGATCTATTTATGATTTATACGCCTAAAATAGAATCATTAAAAATAATTTTTCATCAGCTTACTATCCAAAAGTGAGGATTCAATCGAGGAGACGGGTGAGAAAGAAAATAAATGCTCGTGTATAAAAGGAAAATACATAAAAATGTCATTGAAAAAAGAGAAATAATATTTTAAAGGCTTTAAAGAAAAACCAATCCATCGGGGCATATTATCGATTGCCGAAGCATGTGATCATTGATCTTATGTAAAGTGATCGCAATTTCATGTGAAGTTTTATCTTATTACCTTGGTGTACCTGTGCAACGCGGTTAAGCCCTTGTCGCCGTTGTCTTGCTGTTACCTTTTGTCACTTGATATTTTAGTTGTGTGGCTCTTTCATAAAATATTTTTTCCTTTTTGGGATACCATGAGAAAGTGATAGCAGTCAAAACTCTTAATTTATATACCTTTTGTGAAGGTTTTCAAGCAAGGTCTTAATGTAAGCTTTTTTTTTTTTTTACTTTTTGACTTTAATTAGAAAGTTCAGGCCGGCGGTAAGAAATTTTGCGTTCATTGGACAAGAAAAAGGTGAAACATCGCAGTCAATCGATGCACAAATCAATGATCGAACGCTTAATCGCTTGCACTGTACTTATCGCGAATATAGTATGTTATATAGCAGAGTATGGTACCACCATCCTAGTTTCATGTTAATGTCACATATCTTAACATACATATTTTTCATTGCATATCATGATCAGATGCGGCACTGTCGGCATGCAAATTTATCTAAAAAGCCTAGGGGAACCCAGCCTGGCAATCCATTATAAATTATAATATTGAGCTGAGGAATAAACCTTCTGCGTGTCGACTAAGCACTCCAGGACATCCAGCGGGAGACAATATTAAGTCAAAAATAGCTTTAAATCGGTCAACGAAAAATCTTAAATGCAGAATTTTTGGAAAATATTTTTCTGTAGAGACTCGTATAATGATTTTGTTAAAACCGTCAGTTAGGAACTAAGTGTTCCTATTGATTAGGCAACAGAGAATATTAAAAGCGACAAAAAGAGAAGCATTTATCTCTAAGGTAGACTGCCATAGATTTACGCCCACTTTATATCGTGGCAAAACAGGTGCAAAGCTAATTGAACGCCTAATAAAGAGCGAGATTACTTTTATTTTGTTTAAATTTTTATGAAAGGTCTTCTAAGGCGTGATAACAACTGCAACTAAAGCTATAAAATTTTCTTTAAAAATATTCTTTTCGTCTTACCTTATCGCAAAAAACTTTAATTTGGCAGTAGCCACGATGGAAGACTTGTGTGTCACGTGGATCTTCAAATGTGTCAATTTGTATGTGAAGTGGCAGGCCCTGGAAAGAAACAAAAGAAATATTTAGAGGAATTAAACAATTAATAAAATTATTAACAGATTTTAACTAATATTTCAAATTAAACTTTACAAATCTTAATTGTATTAGAAAGGAAGTAATGGAAGACAAAATGGTAATAAAAATAATAAATCTTTTATTTAAACACCTAATTCAATTTAGAAAGAGACGCTAATTACAATTTGAACAAGTAAATTATTTTCTTATGTTGCCATTACAAAAATTTTGCATGCCTTGGAAAATATGAAAATTTAGAGTTGTAGAGTTGTAGAGTTGTAGAGTTGTAGAGTTGTAGAGTTGGCAATAAAATCATTGTTCGCAATATAGAAATAAACATAAGAACCATTTTTTTTTGTTTTATGTAAGATCTCTCCTGTGCATACTGCAATGTTTATGAGATGCTTAGTGACATCGAAGGTCTAGGAGAATATCTTAGCTATCCTAAAAATGTTTGAACTACTGTAAAAGTGTCATGTTGCTTGAATTAGCCTATTTACGCTTTTTGGTTTGTCCTTATAGCGAAAGAAATTTTAAGAGTAGCATAGCCATGGAGAGAATTTAACGAACATCAATCTAAAAATTATTTATACATTTTGATGGATATTAAAAGGTTTTATTTTAGTTGTCCTTTTATTTCAGGAATCGAAGAATTAAATTTAAAGGTTTTCCATAATCAAATTAAATTCCAAAAAGATCATTAAATCTCGCCATAAATTAGTAAAAAGGTGCCATTTAGATCAGAAGAGCCGTGAGAACTCAGCATGAGACCTTAATACATTTATTTTTCAATAAAATACGAAAATATCTCAAGATATAAGTGGACGGGGAGGTGAAAAGGTATATTATCTAAAGTACTAAGGAGTGATATTGTGCGTGGGTTTTTTTTAGTCACTCCGAAATATAACCCTTACATATTACATAAGGAAAACAGGTCTAATGGGATATCAGGAGTTGCCATTAAGATTTAAAAAATAAAAAGAAATTCAACACGTGAGGACCTGTTGTTATCCCCAGCAGATATGTTAGTAGTCATAGAATGTTATTTTACTCTTATGTTAGGTTTGTATCACTCGACATAATTCATGCCTTCCAGAACAGACAGAATGACCATTTCCTAAATGGTAGACAACTGATGTTACGTGTAGTTTTTGTGTTTGCGCCCTGAGTGCCTTTCAGTTGTGGAAGGTAATAATAATAGCCTTGGGGAATGGTTAAAAAAAACTTCAGTAGATATAGTCTCGAATAGAACACCTGTCCCCAGCAGCGCTATTCTTTGCGTGAATCTTCTGTTGTTGATGTTATTTTCTGTCTTCTTTGTTATCTTGTTTCGGTCAATTTGAAGCCTTTATGGGGTTCTCTTGAGATACCTGTAAAATTATTTCTACGAATGCAATCACTCATGATATTATCATGCAAGTGACAAATTTCGAAGTCACACGGATATAGCATTCATTAAAAAATGAATTTTTATCTTGGGATGTTCTCAATCTGTATCTGTAGGGCCTTTGAAGTTTTGCAGTAACCTCCAAAGTAAGTAAAGTAGACTCCCAATCATGTTATTTTGAAATGAAATCTTGTCCCTCTCCCACGATATGAATGTCACGGCGCCCACCTTCTTTAAGCGCACTTTGCAATAAAATCTACCATGGGGCTGAACATTTTCACAGGTAATTTGCGGAGGGATTTTCGTTCTAATCGAAACTTAGTGTGCAGTGATTTTCTTTGATATCCCTGCAAGCCCCGGGGTTATTAATAATGTTTGTGAGTAAAATGAAAACTCAATTTTTATATTGTGATATTCTGTACTTCGATTAATATTGACAGTCATTAGGGAATCCATGATATTGAGAAGGGAAGAAACGAGGTGTAAAATGTTAGGGAATATTCATCAGACACCGACATGCAACAACGTTGACATTTGCTGAATTTGCAAGTGCAACGAGGCGATTCTTGCTTGTCTGCCTTGGTTCAGCCTCTGCAAAAGTACCAAGAGTGCTAGGCTATCGTTCGCCTGTTTAAACCTCTGCCATTTAGTGGTTATCTTTTTCAATATCTACAGAAAAAAGAAAAGAATTGCGTATATCATTTTATCTTGTTTTGCTTTTCTTGTTTACTGTCAAACAAATGATTGATGTATCTGTGGATAATTATAATTTATAATTGCAGTTCAATAGCAAATGTAGCCACAACGAAACGATAGGAGGCCTACCATCACTATCTGAACCTAGCAACCTCTCCCATCAGTTTACTGTGAGCTTATAGTGTTGTAACTAATTTTTAAATTAATTGATTTTATGTTCCATAATACCTCATAGTCTCAAAACACCTGCCAATGGAGGAAAACTATTTAAATTTGCCTAATTAAAATGCTAGTATAAATTCGCGTTTTTGTATTAAGACTAAAGTTAAGGTGAATTTTTTACGCTTTTTTTTTTATTTAGGCGCTGATATTGATTTCGAATGTGCTAATAACCACACCAATAAATGTTTTTATTCAGTTATTGTGGAGTTAGTTTTTTAAATATTTTAGGTAAATGTTAATCATACTTGGCATATGTTTGTTAAAATTTTCCATGATATTTTCCGTACAAGTAGTCACTGACAAAAAACTTAAGTCGAACATCAAAGTGGTTTCATGTAACATAAAAATATAAGCATTTGCTTTAGTAAAGCAAACTTGTTGAAGGATGCTCATCACACCGCATGACTTCGTATCGTTTTTAGATACACCGAAAGAAAATTTCAAATAAATAAGGGGCGTATTTGACTGGATTAGTGATTTTGTATGTATGGTGAGTGGCGTTCGTGAAAGCAAGAGTACAAAACTACTAAAATTAGTAGTAATTCTGCTTTTGGTTTACTGTCGCTCTCCTCTAGCTAAACTACTAATTGAAAAATCGAAAATTCATCATAGAACTTATTAAAAATTTATATAAATCGGCCTTTTCGCATTGGACTTTATTAATTACTTAATATTCAATTTTCAGAAAAATAGTAATTTTCAGATTAGTTTGATGGGCTAACTTTTTTTTGAAAACTCAATGGTCAAATTTGCAGCTTAATTTTGGTTAGATTCTCATAATTTTTTGAAAAATTAGTTTCATTGCTAATCTAATGAGGCACATTAAAAGCCAATAAAAGCGGTCTTACCTTTACCAAATCTACCAAAGCGGCCGACACCTGCAACAATTTTACATTAGGTTTCATTTTGTCTTTCAATTTACTCTTAGCTCTTAGCTCTTCACAAAAAAGACGTAGATTTCTTACATAAACCCAGAAAAGAGATATTCCTGCTTGCATATAAGGCACACAGAAATAATACGTAAACATCTTTCGAGCCGAACAAAAATCTTCTAATCTCATGAATTTTGTAATTTATGTTCATTCGCTGAACGGAGAATTACAATTTTAAAAATGGGAAGAGCAGTTCGGGATTTGGAGTGGCTGAGATTCGAAAGAATATTTTAATAGGCCATACAAGAAATTTTATATCAACACTTAGAGGAAAATATCAAAAAGAGGAACGACAATTAGAGTCAGTTCAAGGAACAGTTAAAAGTGGTATCTGGACTCAATTTCCGGATAGAAGGGGCCCACATCAGCTATCCAGAGCATCAAAGTGGAGAGACGATGTCTTTAATGGAAAATTTGTGTTACCTCGAATAACTTAAAGAACGAAATTATAATTTTATTAAACTTCAAAAGAAGACATCATTATAATACTGTTGACAAGACAAGGTTAAATTGATTTTAAGATAGCTTAAGTTGTAATCGGTTTTTTTCACCTTCAGGTTTCCATTTATTTAACAAGTTCTTAGGACATGTACTGCAGCATAATAGCCACTGGTGTTCTAGTCTGAATGTAGTACAGACTCTTATTGAAAAAGTTCTTATGAAATTAACAAGAAAGGAAAGAAAACAGATTACTGAGCCTTTATTTCATTTTGAAAGAAAATATAAAAATGTTAACTTATCACTTGAATAGTGTCTTATTTTGGTATTATATTTTGCAGGTATTTTTCAAGAATTCAATAAACCTAAAGCAGTATTGAAATTTGCTTAGAAATTGAAGGTGCACACTTCTAAATAAACATTTAAATTTAAAGTGTTGTCCACCCGATGGTTTCAGTATTAACATTGTAAGTACTCGTGCTTTTTCGTCGTCCCGTGTAATATTCTAGAATTTGACTTTCGAGAATTAATGCATGAACACCTGACGTTTAAATTGGTGTTGCTTGCATATTTCTCAATTTTATTTCTGATTGCAATTACCATAATTGAGCACATGTGCTTAAAGATTAAGTGCTCTATAAAATCTGTAATGGAGCATAGTTCTAAATTAAGTTATATTTGTAATTAAAGATAATTTTATGCAATGCCAGCTCGTGCAAATTGATTGGAGCAGCTAGTTGCTAAAATGTGTTACCTTTGACTTGATACTTAAATGGTCATTTTCAGATTGGATAAATTCATAAAATAGTAAATTTTACTACTCACCTTTACACCCTTTTGGCTGCTAAAATCCGTGCTCAGACATTGAACAGCGATATTGATCTAAAATAGAAAGAAATTATGACTTAATAAATTAAGAATTGATTCATTTGGTTGTTAAGACGGCGATTTAATAAAACATAAATTTGAAATTATGTTATAAAGCGATAACATGATGACTTGTATGTGTACTGAAAATATGATATGTAAGAAAAATGATAGCGAAGAGTAGTGTTTGTTGCTATTTTATTTGCAGCAGGTTTTCGAATTGAACCTAATCTGCATATAAAAGAGGTAGGTACCATCTAACGTAAGAAGTGAAGGAATATGGAAAAGTCATCTAACATGTAGGATTGAACTCTGTTGAGTAGAATCTTTTATTAAAGGACCTAAACTGAACAAGGAAAACGTTAATGTTTTAATGTGTTGAAGTATGCACTTAAGGAGTTAGAGTATATCAAAAACCGAGGTAGAAATGTTTAAGAAAACAATGAAAATTCGGCAACTATAATAGAAGTAGTTGAACAAAAATATATGTACACATATGTTTTTGTTTCTTGAGATAACTATCATACCTGAGTCGCTTTTTAAAGGCACATATCATTCTGATTTAACCTATAAATGTCGTGAAATGGTGATACGTCACTGTGTTCTTTACAGGTAAAACCAGTCACAGCCTGCTGAAAGCGTTTGGAATTTATTTGCAGAAACTCCTGGCGCTTATTGTGTGCAAAAATCTGGTCATTCTCTTTCTTTATCTTGTTGGATTTCAAATATGTTGCATTTATAGATGAACGGGTCTCAAGAAGTTAAATGTGATTTACATATATAATGGGCGCACGATGATGCGTTGCGTTGTTATTACAAGTACCTGAGGGTACCATTTGGAAAAAGGGAAAATTTAGACAAAGATCACGTCATTCATCCATGGACGGATACGTACTTTAGGACAATCAATTGAATTGAATAGCCAGAGAAAAGATACACAAATCCCGGTATTATCAGAACCATAAAAATCTTATTAAGCAAAAATTATATGTGCATGCGAATAAATATTTGCGTAGATGCTATCTTGACGTTAGAATGCACATTTGAATTTTTATTGGCCAGAAAATACTTGGAGCCGTTAAATGTGCATCATTTTAAAGACTGTCTCTTGCGAAGTGCAAAGAAGTAAGAGTTGTGAAGTAAAGAGATGCGATTAGTATTTTATTTATTTTTAAACTGTGGAGTAGACAATAAATGAAAGTTGCATGCGATTAAAAATTAACAGAGCACTTGGGAGTTATTACTCCTTAAGACTATGTCCATAACGTTTGAAGACTCACACAGTTTGGCAATATCAATTGGATATATATTTTGCTAGGGACGCTAGTTGCTTTGACGAAAAAACGGCTACTATTGTAAGTATTAAACGGGAAACATTCAAATACTGAATAGTACTACTCGAAATTAATTTCTTATACTTCCAGCTTAAAGCCCACCACTTAAACCTTATTCAAAAATGTTCAGTTCAGTAAGTTTCGTTAACATTCTAACATCATTTTCCGTTCGAATTCACTGTCAGATTTGTTGAAGTTTGGCGCTATTATTTTTTGATTGTCAAGAAAGAAGTTATAGTCTTACACAGCTTTTACGAGTATATTAATTTCAATATTTGAAGGAATCTATAGATTTTTTTTTCCTAGCTTTCTAAAGACTAAACTCTGCGAGTTCTTTGATATCTTAGGTAGAACAGGTCTAGGTAGAAGAAGTTACTAGGATTACTATTTATATTAACCATAGTAGATTTATTACAAATACAACCTTTCCTATAATAACCAAATTCTGTCAATATTCCAATTGTTTATCTGTAAATACGCTTCTATGCTTTCTTAAATTACATAAGCCATTGAAGAAGAGCGACATCGTACTCAAAAAGAACATATTGTTAGAGATAAGATGAAGTTCCATTGAACTATTCAGAGAAATTCATTTTAGTGAAGCGAATTCTATCAAGAAAAACTTTTACATATATATAATTTTTTATATTTAGTCAGAGGAGTTTTGATTAATTTATTGGCACTAAAAAAGAGCGAAAATATTTGAAAGTAATTAATTAATTTTTTTTTAATTTTAATTACTCGGTTGCAACATTAATTGAAATTCTTTCTCGGTGGTGTAAGAGAAACGATTATAGCTCAAAATATGAAAAAAAAAAACAAAAAGCCAAATAATCATTTATGTTGAGTTAAGGCGTAATTGGTTTGTGATTACGTCTTATATTAAAATCAACTGCTTAAAGCCCGGAAGCTGTTATTATCACCTGTTTTATGAGAAGTATTTCTTAACTTTCAGTTAGACAGCGAATCGGGTAGAACTAATCAAGCTAATTACAAAACATGCAATGAAAAATATCTTAATATCCTCTGGCTAAATCACGTGCACCTGGATGCAGTAACATGTAACAAAAGTATCTAGTCGTGTTATGTACAGAACTGCAAGTGACTTGTTTACAGGCCACGCAGTGAAACCTTACCTTATCTTACCATACCTTACCTTACATTACCTTCATTCAATTCATTCACTGGAAACTAAACTCAAATGTGTATCAGATTATTAGGTGTATTAGGTGTATTAGGTGTAAGGTGTACGAACATACTTTAGTCGATCTATCCGCCTACGGGCTACTCGTAGTCAAGCAGATCGATCAACCTAAAAACAAAGGCCATACGTACATTTAACTGTACGCACACAGATTGCAGGAGTCGTACAACTTGCGGTCCTTCCGAAGTAAGCACCCCATGCGCACCAATGATTGCCTTCAATATAGAACATACCACCTGAGTTAAAATTGGCTTCTGTTTATAATTTATAGCCATTATTTATTTATTCTAATAAAAACGAGCTGTCTCCCACTTCCTGTTCGTGCGTCCATTTCACCAGGTCTGGTATGCAAGGAAAATTAGCTGCGCACTTAAAAGCCGTCCATGGAAAAACAAAAAAAAGTATCCTGACGCAATCGATCAGGGCTGGAAAACTTTCAGACATGATTGGGCCGGACATAAATTTTCATTTAAAAATTCGCCATTGCATGTGAGATTTTCAGAACTCTGCAGGTAATTCAGTCGATCTAATTTTTGATACTTGCGCTTGCACTCCAACTGCTAGAAAACTTTGCCAGTGATTAGAAAATTGTTGTTAATTACGGTATTAAAGCATTAATATGAGCAATAGGCAGAACATTAACAGGAATGTTACACTCGTTCTGTTTATTTGAAAATTTTTCTTATTTTTCATTTACAAAATTAACATGTGCAACACTTTTCCTTGGACATGCCATAAGTCTTGCTACCAACTTCTAAGGAGATTGTACCTAGACTTTAAATATTTTCAGCATAAAAGCCAAAAGGTGTGTCTCAATGTGCTCGCTTATCTGCGTCAAACGTATTTTAACTATTGAGAAAACTCCCAGCTGTTTTGACAATTCCAAATGAAATTTTAAATGGATGTAAAGTTAATTGATTTTCCTAATAGCCTACGCAATAATTGGACCACCTTATGTTTTTACTTCTAGGTTTTTAGTTTTGAGATCACTTAGCCGTTTAATTTGGCGAAACAAAATTAAATAATGGCTTGCTAAGTCTATAAAAGTTGATAGATGTTAATTAGATCGCACTTAATTTAACCATTTAATCAAAATTTTTAATATTAAGACGCCTTCTTATTCACATTTCATTTTTTTTGTTTATCATCACGTCTGGCTGTGTAAAACTGATTTGCTTTTAAATATTTTTAATTTAGTTTTAAAAAACCAATAAGTAAGATAATTTCTGTAAGTAACGAGACAAGCCTGTCATTTACTTTAATTTTTTTAACTTTTGAGCAAATGAATTCAAGTAAAATAAGCTCAATACTTTTAGAGACTCATACTTTGATTGCAATTCGATCATTTTTTGTAAAATTTGCTTCAAAAATCCACTTGGTTTCAAATATACAAAGCATACTGTAACTTTGGGAAATTGGAAAATAATTAATAATCCTAGTAGTTTCCTTTTAGTAAATTTTTCCCTGTATCTATCTAATGTCAAAATTTCCTTAAAATCAAATTCTAGGATTTCTGCATTACCAGGCACATAGCGGAACCTTTATTCGTAAGATGTAAAAACGAAGTTTTTCAAGAGAATACTAAAAATACTACAGAAAATTAGAAATATTACAAAATAGTAGCACTTCTTCTGAGAAAGTAATTAAGTTAATTACGTTTTATTTTTTTCATGCGCACACTATTTACGTCTGAAATTAGTAAAATTCGATATATTTTTTTTTTTTTT
>JXPE01031695.1:412-12235 GCA_001015215.1 Holcocephala fusca
TTTCCCTTATAAGTTGTCGGAAAGTTCGGCGTAGATAATATGCCTTAAAAGGGTGTATAGCACCCTGATCCATTGGTTGGATCAGAGCTGTTGTATTTTTCGGAAGGTACTCAATCATAAAATCTTCAAATATTTCAGATAGTTCAGATAGTCTTTTTTGACTTCTGTACAAAAGTGATTTTTTAAACCAATCCTCACGAGTAGCTTTAGTCATCCAAACTTTCTTGTTGGATCTCCATATGACAGGTAATTGGTTTTTATTTAGCCCTTTAAGAGGCCTTGGATACTTGGACAAATACATTAAAAGTGGTTTTTGCTTAAGATCACCTGCAGCATTTGCAACAAGTAGCAAAGTTAATCGCTCTTTGAACACCTTATAGCCAGGTGCAGATTTTTAGATTTTTGAAATGTACGTGCAATCAGGCATTCGCTTCCAATAAATCCATGTTTCAACAACGTTAGACACTTGTTCTTGTTTATAACCAGCTCTTTCAATAATCTCCTTTAAAATGTTGGGATTTTCTTTAGATGCGGCCTCATCGGCGCTAGCTGCTTCACCTTTCATTTTCAAATTGTGCAAATTAAATCCATTTTTAAATTTTTCAAACCATCCTTGGCTTGCTAGGTGTATGATACCTTCAGCAGAGTCATCGGTATCTCCATTCTTCAAATTTTCGAAAATACTTAAAGATTTTTCCTGAATAGTCATTTGACTCATTGGCATTCTCTGTTTGTTATCGTCCTCAACCCATATAATCAATAGCTTTTCCATTTTTTCAAGTTTCTTTGATGTGTTAATTTCGAGACATTTAAACGTGCAGCAGTAGATAGTAGGTAGTATATAGTAGATGGTAGATTTCGCACAGATATCGACATCGAAAAAAAGTTTAGTTGGCGGTTATAGCGAAACATTTTAGGCCGTAAATCGAAAATGTGCCTTAATTGAAGACGGTCGTTATGGTGAAATGCCGTATAAAGAGCGGCCGTATAGCAAGGTATGGGTGTAGTTCAAAAAATGATCATTTCTAAAACATACTTTCTCTGCACTGTACTAGACTCAAAAAGGTTATGTGAAATATATTGGCCCAACATTTTTGACTTTTTCGATTGTACATAAGTTGTAAAAGAATAATTAAATAGTAAAATCTCATTTTCTCGTAGTGCCTCAACCGAATTTTGTTCAACTTAATTTCGCAGGACATATCATCAGTCTACAATTCACCAATTGAATGTATGGAAGAAGTAGCCCGCACGTCTTGTATCAGATTTATTATGCAAAAATGGAGCTAGAAAAAGGCTGATAGTGAATAGTTACGCTGGGATTAAAGAAATTTAGAAGAACTTCGCTGCTTCAATACTAAATATTTCACTATCAAAATGCCACAAGGTCACTTTAGTGTGAGTCCCTGATTATGTAGAATTTAAAGGTAATATAATAGGAGAGTCCGGCCCGGTAGCCCAGTGGTGTAACCATTGGACTATCCGCACAGAAGGTCGTGGGTTTGACAAGTCCGCTTAGGACATAAAAAACTAAGATAATGTTTAAGGGAGGGATACAATGGGTTCGCATAGATGGCCTAAGTGTTTAAGACCCGATAAGGATCCCCTCCATAGAAAATTAAAAAAATATATAAATAATAGGGGAGGATAAAAGTATTAATTAAGTAGCAAACACCTCAATCATTGATTTCGAATATGTTTGCGGCCTGCCAAAAAAATCATATAGACTCTTTCTGAAAGCAATGAGAGGAAAAATCTACTTCTAGAGTAACCTACTAGGGGTTACTAGGGTAACCTACTATTCATCAAATTATCCGCGAAGTCTGCGAAGTATTGAAGTACGCTTAAAAATCTTCCTGGACCTAACAGAGCTAACAGGGGCAATTACCTTTTGAGGAGTTAGTTAAAAAAATAGTGAATTAAGTATATAATACATGATACATGCCGTTTCTGTCGCAAGAAAGATGAATCAGCAGCTCTTTTGACGATTGAAAAAAAGTGATACACTTTATATTTCCTTTGATGGGAGAAGAAGATGGATGAATTGTAGGAAACTTCAGAAGATACAGTAACCACTCAGACAGGACTTAACTTGCATAGAGCCTAAGAAAACCAGAGCGATATAAAAAATTATTTTAGGTCTAATATAATAATAACATACCCAATTTCATTTTGATTAGTCGATAATTAATCGATAGTCGATAACATTCTGTAAAGAGAGCATAAGCGAAAGGATTCAACAAGGTCTTGAATAGGGTACAGCTTGATACTTTTTCACACCTAACATTCGATAATAATTAATAGGCACATTTCTAAGGTAATGATGGATCTCTTATGAGAAATATTCGGTTAGATTGATGTTAAAGAAAATGTTAACTTTGTTTATTTTTGCGTTCATTTGCTTTCTCGACCTAAGGCTTAGGAGCTTCTTAAAAGAGTGAATTTACTTAAATAAGCATAGAACAATTCAAGAGCTTAAAAAGAATATTCAAGCTTAAGTCCAATGTTTAGTATTTGAAACCTTTTGGATAGTCATTACAAGTAAACTAAAAAGAGCTTTTTCTTGTAAGCAGAAAAATTATGGTCGCATTTAAGATTCCTCTTGTCTTTCAAGCAGATTACTAAACACAAGCCTATTAACTATAAATCGAACTGAAATAATAAGAAATTGAAAAACATATGAAAAAATTATTTTTTTCATTTTTTTCAGTCCTTCAATCCGTCTTTGAAGTTTTCATTTCTATTCCTATAATTTTTTCACCACGCTTAGATGCATCTGTTTTCAGTAAAACCTTACTTGAATTTTTAATTTTAGATTGCATTAAAGGTTATTAGATTTTCTTTGCGACCTAAGAAAGAAATTGGGATCTTAAAAGAAGAATGCTGTTAAAATTACGCTAACTTGTGGAGTTTTAAGACCCATAATGACTCAGATAATATTGAGACTCCTTAATTAATTTCTTCTAACTAAATGTATGTGGATCCTAGAAGAATATCATACAATTGAATTGAAATTTAAATAACTAACAGCATGGTATATTATTTAAGAGAAATACATAAAAGGAATTGAGTATCAATTGGATTTATCGATTGTATTAAAGTCATTACCACTGATTGTTGAACGAACAGTATCGATTAATAATTATCAAGAATAAAAATTAAAAAATACAAAAATTTTGGAAGTAATCAGAGCTATTCAGTCCATTTCACATAACTTTAAAATTTATAAAAGCAACTATGAATATTTAGTTCCATTTGATGGTATGCTCAAAATATAGGATCGTATTTTGAAAATACTATTTAGACGAGGTCTTAGACAGACTCCAGCAATAATTCGAACTACTTTTTCGCAGAAGTATGAAAAATTCATAGGGGCCATGTCAACTATGATATCTGACTCTAATGAATTAAAGCTGATGTTTCTTCGCTGGTAGAATTGAAAGAAAATTTTATAAAAATCGATGGTATTTGCAAAACGACATACAACCGCATAGGCTTTAATATATTTAACTTTAAAAATATGGCATTTTGAAGACAATGTTAGTGGTATGCCAATTACTATAATAACTCTGAAGAGACTAAAAATTATAGTAGTTTCAAATACTACCCAAAAATGATTTCTATAAACAAGATTAAGGTTTTGAATTGGTTCGAAAGATTTTTATGCATATATAAAGGCTAAGGCTAAGGCTATTACATGAAAATATTTGTTGAAAGTAACAATTCGAAAGTAAAATTATTTCTTAGACCTGCTAGAATTACAAATAACATTTGCATTCATGTTGCCAACACTTTAAATTGCTACCACTGCTCTAATGAGGCAAAAGCATTAAATACTTTTAAATAGTTTACACGGCATATATCCTGAAATGGTGAAACAATAATTGTAAGACTACGAACCTTGCGAAGAAATTTAATTAATTGATCTAAGATCAACTACTAAGAAAGATTCTAAGGATATTACTTAGTTCTACTCAATAGTGATAGATAATAGAGATATGCTCAACATCTTAACAGAGTTATACTCAATATGCAAACATTAACATAGGTCACAAACCCGTAAAAATTTCACCTTCTGTATATTACTTGTACAGAAGTGTTTTAAACATTTTCCTTACTAATAATTAACACTTAAGATCAGTCAGTATTTCGTATATGAACTAAGAACATAACCATTTGCGTTTAAGATAAACTCATAATATGAGAGTTTCCAAAGAAGATTAGGATGTTATACAAATATATCGCAACTATTAAGTGCTACTTACAATATCCTATCAAATTGATTTTTCTATATTTTCAAGATTAATCGCAAAGTTAAAAAATGCGAATAAGCTTCTACATACAATGCCTTGAGTGTGGATACAAAACACCAAGTCTATATGTGCAATAAGTAAAAAATATAATAATTTCCTTTTGCAAATAGTTGCAGAAACTTCGTATGTTCATTCGGTTGACAAAAAATTAAGTGGCTAATGGAAATTTGATATTAAATTTTTACTTATTTTGGTATTTATAAAACTCTCTTATTGTATGTAAAATTGATTCGAAAAGTAATCTATAGAAAACAACTGAGATAGTTTGTCGATCAGACATCAAAGTAGATTGAAAACCACGCAATCTTAAAATTACGCAAATATGACTTGCGGAAGTATTACAATTCGGAAGTTTCCTTCTAGACCTATATGGAACGGTTAAGGGATTAAAATTGAATTTAAATAGGCGAAAATTCTGATCTTTACAAATTACACAAACATAAATAAATACACGGCAAGCAAAAAGGGAAATCAGGGAAAAAAGAAAATATCGTTTGGTTGCATGTGCTTATACAAACTATGGAGTTCTACTAATGTTTGGGTAAATGTCCTAACGTGTGGATCAACCTTAAGACTAAACTGTATTAAAATATTGTATCTAGTCCAAGATATTCTCGTTTGTTTCTCTAGTTATGTCTTTAAGTGAACAGCAGCTATTATTATCAGGAAGTATTAAAGCGATATCAGAAATGACAAGTAATTCAAAGAAATAAATGAAAATGGGAGAGAAAACACTGAATATGTTATACCATATTTGCAGAATCTTAACAATCCTGACTGAAGTTGCTTGATGCCAAATGTATGCACTTAGATAAAAATGTTCTGTATTTTGAGTATTTCTTTAAAGACCAATACAATGCTTATCCTTCCTTTGGTCTTTCCCGTCAAGCACCTGATTTGACATCTTTATGATTTTCATTTCAGGATAATATGCCAACAAAATCTCATTACTTTACAAAACGTTTTGCAGACAAGCAAACATTACTAAAATTTGTAGTGCCAAAGAAGTACAAACGATTAATTTATAACTAAAATGAAACATTTACATTCTTAGAGTGTACTTCAAATACCAGTAAAAACTGTTGCTTCTGATGATTCTAAACTTTTATCATGAAAACTTGGAGACTTTCTGAATTTCAGGGAGTAGTTTTTTCGTGTTTGCTATTTTTGTTGAATATGAAAATTAATGGAAAACAAGGGAACAGTCTGAAAAGTTTTCTATAAAATCGAACTTTTGTAATGATTCTGTTCAAACTTTTTAAAGTCTGCTAATTGAGTTTTTTTGCATTTCAATTAAATAATTTTCCAATTTTAGCTAAAATTATTAACGTCATTGTTTGTTTTTCATTTTAGAAAACCATAGAAAATTTTCAGGGCGAAATTTTATTTTTCACTGCATTTTTAAATCGGGTTTTATTATTAAGAAAGAAATTTCTTCAGAAAATATTCTCTTAATATCCCGGCACGTTTACATAAATTATTCTAAGAGTATCCTTTTATCCCTCTGCTTTCATGTAAAATTAGACTTCTTGAGTACAAAATACAATGATATTACTTTCGTTCGCCACAGCATGGTTTTTACTTGTATATAAGGATTATAGTTTTCTCTACATACTTTTTGTGAATCACAAAATAATAGGATTACAGAATGACTGCCGTAAAATTCTTCAATATCTTCGTAATATTTTCTATCTTTCCTTATTTAGGAGAGGAAATCAAAATGAAAACGTTTTAGATTAGAAAACTCTTAAAAAGCGATTAGTCGACAGCTCTGAGTGATTGTCCATAGCTGATATTTCATTCAAGCGGTAATGTAAATGATTTTTCTTTTAAAAGTTTTTAAACTAATAGTACTTGATATAATAGTTTACCTTTAATGATTGGTTTTAGACGTCTTAATTAATTTAAAGTTAAAGTTAAAGTTGGAAGTATGAAGTCTGTTCTTAGAAGGAGGTTCAAAAATTAAAAGAGCATTTCCATTTCAGCAGAATTTTTGGAAATACTTTTTTTATGATGTGATACTTTGCAAGTGAAATGAGAAATAAAATCTTCCTAAAATAGAAAAAATCGATTAAAATGAATTATTCTAATTAGAGCTTAGCGGTCTTCATCCAAGCAAAGATCGCAGAGCGAAAATTTATTTGCGGGTTTTCTACAATTTATATGACAAGGTAAATGGTGAATAGGTGGATGACAAAATTTAACTACAAAGAATTCATAAAGTTAATAATTTATTCGATTTTATTGATTGCAACTTCCGAGCAAATTCTACATTCATGAACTTAAAGAAAAAATTAGTTTGTTAAATTTGAAACCCTATCTAAAAAATTGTATGAGGAAATATGGTCGAAATACGGTCGAGAAACACGATAATGTGGGTTATAGATTCTAAGACGTTTTTTCAGTTATCATACTGCAATTTGCTTATTACAAGTATTGAAGTGTAGTTGAGTAGAAAACTAATATCATTTTTGAATAATCTTTCAATATCTCTGAAAACACTCTTCCATACTGCACTGTTTAAGAATTTAAATATCTGGTGCATTTTATTTATTTTCTTATCAAATTCTAGTGTAAAAAATTGTATTTAATATAAAACAAATTGTTTAAATCCTCTCTGTTTCTTGAAGCCAACAAGTTTTCACCTATGCCAATTAGTTCTCTGGGAAAATGAGACTATGTTCATCCACATATTTCCATTATTCTACCTCAATGATCCTTGACATTGTTTCTTCATACTCATTTTTATTTTGTGCAACAGAAACCAATTTTTCGCACTCGATATTTAGATCTAACTTAACCGATTTTTTTATTCTGTGGAATGTACTACATTAATTCATGTCATCCATTAAAATCAACCCTAGAAAAGTCTAGTCCAGTCTACCTATCTTAATAAGGTCCTTGCAATATACAAAGCGAGCATTTATTAGACTCCTTTTAACGCGTGAAAACAAATTGATAACAAAATTTTAAGGTCTTTGAAATTTTAATACAATTTCCTAAATCAAGCTTTGGTCGAATTTAATTCCTACACCATTCATCTCAAAATCAATCTTCCACCACAGCCAATCATTTGACACTGTTTGTCTATCATGGTTTTTGTTTGTTGGCCGAACTGACTTTCGATCTGTTTTCCAACTAATCGCATTTAGAATGAAATTTAATAGTCTTTTTTCGTCTCACACTATCTTCTAAAAAGAGGAGACAAAAATCACTATTACTAAACAATCTATTCAATCGATCTATGTAATAAAATTGTTATATATAGGCTAAAAAAATACAGTGTTAGGAGTTATAGCGTAAGCTGTAACTACAAATATCTTTAAGGTATATCCACTTGCATACACAATTTTTTGTCACTTTTTCTGCACTTAAAATGAGACTTATTATATTTAAAGTTAAAAATCCTAAATCCATAGAGATTCAAGTGTAAACAATCCAAGCCTATAAGCGTATGGCTAGTTACGTTCTTATAATTTAAATATTTTCTTTTTAATTGGTAATCTCGAAATATATCTGGAGACCTTTTAGAAAAATTTTCTTTTGATACTTTACACTTCCCATTCATATAAAAAAAGAAGTTGCTCATTTTTATCCTTCTTCTGATCTGTATAGAATTTATTTTTGTATCATAATGCTACTATCATAGGTTCGACTCCCTTCAAAGACGTAAAATAAAATCTTGGCAGAAATTGACAATGCGGATTCATAAGTTTAAATTAAAAAATTGAACCCAGAAGGTACTGATGAAAAATTTACATAAATATCTCTGGCTCTCTAGTTCTGGCTACTACTTTTAAATACCAGAATATCAAATATCACTTATACAAATTCAGATTTGTTTCAGCTTTTAAGAAGATATAGGAATAATTCACATATAAGTATTTTTACATTGCAATGGGCTAGGTGATGAATATTAAGCCCAGACCTCTAAGAGTACTATTTACCTCTATCCTTGTAAATTAAAGATCTATTTAACAAATTCTATCAAGTCCAAAAGTTAGTATTTAAATTTCACAAACAGAACAAAATTCAAAACTTGGAACATATGTAAACTAGGCAACAGATTTGGAAAAGAAGTTATAGCTCTGTCTGCAAATATTGTTGTCATAATTCAAAATAAATTGTACTTTCTTTTTAGTTCTCACTATTTTTAGTCTAAGCAATAATCGTCTTTATATTACCATTGCATATAAAAGCAGCATTTGAGAATAACTCGTTTGAGGGAGTTAAACATTCTATTTCCAAGTATGTTCATATTTCCCTATGTTTTTCTACTGTCTGTTTGTACTGCTAAGTCACTCTTTCTATAACAGCATTTCTCACACCTTCCAACTAAATTCTTTTAGGTCTTTTTTGGCCATTCTGGCTTCGAACACGAGTCTTACTAGTTTATGTCCTTTCTATCTTTTTCCATGTCTAAACCAACGTTACTATTTCTGGTCTATTTTCATCTCAATGGTTGTGTTTTAAACCAGACTAGTTATATGTTCTACTTTTTGGAAGAATTTTACTTCTATGTTTTTCTACTTTATGCATGAAAAATTATGATACTAGTTTTTCAAAAATATTTTTATATTAATGAATGAATTTATCTTACAGCCAGTTCAGCACAATTTAAAATGCTGGGATAGGAGAATGCTGTCTCATTTCATAGGTAAGAATTTTCTTATATGACTTTATAATAAACCTTCCCCATTTATTTATTTCTTTAAACAGCAAAAAAGTATTTTATGTAATATGAGTACTTTTCTTCATCATCCAAATGTTTGCTGCTTCAATTAAATTCACACTAACATCATCGGTTCCTTAATTTTATTACAAAACATCCCTTATTTCTTAATTTACAATAAAAAATTTACTAACTTACTAATGTAATAAAAGTTCTAATCTAAAGCTGTATTAGATTTTTATCTCAAAATCAACTTTTGTAGTACTCAGAGTCTATTAAAAAAATAATAATGGATTCTATTAACTTTTCTTCTATAAAGTGCTACACATTAATTTCATTTTCTTCTACTTTTAAATCGTTTCAATTTTTCAAAGTGCTTTAATTTAAAGGAATAGAATTTTAATTCCATTGAAAGATAAAAAACGTAGATTTTAGACAATTTTTTCATTAAGCTTTTAGGGAAAATTCCATATTTTTTCAGGTGGATTTCAAATTTAATAGTACAAGTTATTCCGTACTAACTTTATTTTTATATTAGAAATCGTTTTAAGGTCCATTCATCTTAAGGTTCATCAAAATAAAATGCTTCGAAATTTTAACTACAATAGGTGAGCTTAATAAAAGGTGAGATCATTATAAGTTTCTGCATATCATGTCGCTTTGTTAGCATCAGTCCCAAATTCTAAACAAGAAGCTATTGCTGTGAATAATTTTCCAATATTTAATTTTGATTTTTCATAAATTTTCAATTCAAAATCACTACAGGTGATAAGCGTGCTCTTTGAAATTTTAATAATCGATTAGTGCAAATTCATTGATTCCACAATGACAGTGAAAACATTTAAGAATTCTTTTCGAACCAAAACATTTTTGTACTAAATTGAAAATTTTCAAATAAACTTCAAGCATTTTAGGTGCGAACCTGAATAAAATCTGATTAAAACTTAATTTAAGTTTTTATTCCCCGTGGATTTGCCATATTTAGTTAGTCGTTGTTTGTAAAATTTAAATATTTGCATTGATTTTTTTCCATTCCTATCGATCTTTTTGAATATCATCCAATTAGAAGTATTTTAGTTTACTAAATTGGAATTATTTTCCACAATTTAGTTATTCTCTAAATGTGCCGGGAAATAAGCCTCAGACCTTGGAAAGCCTAAAAAAAATATTTTCACTAATTTAAGAAAAACTTTTTTCTCATATTGAAAATTACCATAGTGGTTTTTGCAAGCAAGAAGTTTTTATGATACCAACTGACTCAATTAGAAACTAAAACTAAAAGCGTACAGCTTTGTAAATAATTTTTGGTTAGTATCCAGTTTGCATTTATTTTAAATTAGAATTTAAAATTAAAAACTATGACTAAAAATGTAAGAGAATAAAAAAATATTGATCTTGACAATAGACCCTATAAGTATTAACAAATCAATCAAATTATCAATCAATTCAATAGCTCTAATATGAATAAAAGTTTTAACTATAAATCTAAGACAAAACTACAATAAATTAAAACTACGACATTGCAAAATTAAATAAAATTATAAAAACTTTTGATGATAAACATAATGTCGTTCTAAAACATCAATGTGATAAAAAATATTTCTTAGTTTATTGATGAAAAAATGTATCAAATGCTCAGTATTTGGATGTAAGTCCTCTGGGAGGACTCACAGTTTTTGTTGCACTTGCAATTCATGATATTACCTGAGAGGTCTGCATCTTTAAATATCAAGTAATGATGCTTTTTTAATTTTTAATTTCTTTATCCTAAAACTATCGACATCAGGTCTGCTTAATTCAAATATAAAAACACTGCTAATTCTTCTCAAGTTAATTTCAAGCTCCACTTAATCTCAGTAAATTAGCTAGAAGAAAACTTTTTGACTAAATAAATGTAAGCCATTTTTTCTTAAATAAAGTTTACGTACTTAGAATGCCTTACTTATGATCTATACGGAATTTGAGAACAAGTTATAAGTGATTAAAAGCAATTTAGATAAGTTGTTGACTACTTTAATCCACTGTACTGTAAGACACGAGATATCTCGTAACAATCATATGCATTAAAACGCCCAACTAAGAGATATCTAGTAGCTTGCGCTACAAGTTTGAATTGATTAAAATGGTCCAGAAATTTTTTAAAAGTTAGGAGTTAGGAATTGTTTTTTATTAATTTTTTTATAACTAAAGGCAGAATAATTGATTGCCTATATTGAAGCTACCTTATCTTTTTATTTCCTTGATAACATTGATTATGAAACATGTAAGTATTCTACAAGACGACTTCAAAGAAGTGCAGTACCATTTTCTTTTACCCAAGTATTGATTTCTTGAGGAATGATTAATAGGACCTATTGCTTCCCATTTCTAAAAAATTGGGTTTGGTAAGAATTTTTCGAATCGGATTTTTCACTTGAGTCATATTCTCTTTGCGCAAGTTAATACATTGCTAGCCATAATGGATCTTATCATTTGATCAAACTTCAATTTGCCGCATGTATAAGTTGTCTTAATTGTAAGATTCTTTCGTAAGGCTAACTAAATTGAAATAATTGTTCATATACAGCTCATAAGCATGAAATTCAAGATTCAAGAAATCATCTATCAGAGTCAAAACGACATTTTTGGCGTAACTTAATCTCGGCATATTTTCTTGATTCGGAAAATTCGTAAAGTTTGACCCCATACTTTAGACGCTTGTCATCTTTGTCGCCAAAGAAATATCACTCCATCAATATACAATTTTCTCCTTGGCTTGTAAATAAATGCGGTCCATATTTTCGTTGAAGTGTTCGGATATAGGATTAGTCTTGCAAATTCCATTATCAATTTTCACCT